>JAVJIF010015911.1:0-85234 GCA_038442645.1 Agave tequilana
ACGGCCTGGATGTGGCTAATTGGCCACATCCAGGTGGAGAGATGGATGGCGTGGATTTAGGCTCCTTTTGTCTTGCTGGTTTCACTGTTGCAACTCCCAGATTTGACGAAACGATCTTTGATTTGTTGGCTTCAACCGCTTAATTCAGGAAGATTCATTTCAACCGGTTTTCAACCTCTCTGATTTGCTAAGATCTGCCCTGATTCCTAATTTCGAATTTATTCTGAATTAAATGGGCTTTTGGGCTCGTTTCTCTGGCTTATCCTTTAGCAATGGCCTGCATTTTATAAAGAACAATATGACTTATTAATATGATTTATTTAGAAAACAAGCATGAAAATGTGACAACATGTATGCACTATATGTGACCGATCACACCCCCACACTTATTTTTGCTCGCCCTCGAGCAAAATATCAAAACTAATCTAATCCATTATTAGACCACTTTCGCAGGTCACTCGATTGCACTGAGCATGTGCAACAAGCCGTTAAACCTCTAGGTACCCCTAGAGGACGAGTTTTGTCTCGTGAGGGTTTTCAGTGGATTGCACCCACAAAATTCATAAAGAAAGAGAAAAAAGTTAGTGTTTTTGAAAAGCATTTTGAAAAGAGAAAATATTTGAAGTATATTTTGTGAGAGTTTAAGTAATATAAGTTATAAGAATATCAAAATTTTCATTCTTAAACTTAGTCTTCATTCAAAGACATGTCCTCAATCAAAGTAAGGAGTCAATTGTCTTTCTCATCTAGTCTATTACTTTACCCTGAGTCAGATGCATCATCATGACTATGAAGTTTGACTAAGGGTTTTTTAACATTAACTCCTATGCCTTATTTATATTTATTTTTGCGGTATTTATTCCTCAATTCCATTAGGCTTTCTAATCTGCCCATGTAACGAGCCTTTAGTCAGTGACACCCAAACGGACAGTCTTAGGGCACCAGGTGAGAAAACACCCCTAAGGACTTAAGCACTCGAGCCGACAAGGCCACGAAACTAAGGTTTTATTTATAAAATGTACCCCTTTTAGGCGTGGATACTTATGCTTCATGAGGCACAGATACCCAGCTTAATCAGAGGATTTATATATATATATTTTCAAACTTATCTAATTATCTTTTGCATAAATACCAAGGCTTACTTAGGCCAAAGCACCTAGCTAATCAATAATTAGATTTTTTTCATATAGTTTTTTCTTTTTTTTTTTATAAGGCATAAGAGTCTTTGTTTTTGAACCCTAAGTGTGTAAGGTATAAAGTGTACATATTTCATCAAGGTAAAGATCAAGACTAAATTACTTTGACAAATTTTCTTCCTAACCCTAAAAAATCAAATAAGTCATCTTATTTTGACCAAGTGTAAGAAATCCTAATATGATTTTCCTATTCCTTAAAATTGACTTAATTTCTTATAAAAATATATCAAAATATTGTTTTTTCTTTCAAAAAGTTTTTTATACATATATTCTCTCTTTTTTTTATAGTTATATTAGTCATGTTAGAACCCTCCTCCACACTTATCTTATGCATTGTCCCCAATGAATGGAAAAAAATGTATAGATGCATGAAGAGAATGTAAAAGAGGTGCAAATATTATACAAAAATATGTACAGAAATCAACTAGAGGGGGGTGAATAGGTGAAATGGCTAATCTATAAACTAAATGCGCTTAAATGCGGAAGCTAAAAAACTAATTGCAACACACTTAGTACAACACACAAGTGTAGCCGAATTTCCCGTGAAGGGCTCTGGACTAACTCCTCTTGATTCCCCTAGATATGGGTTAAGGTGCTATATGAAGCTCTTGTGGTTAAGTACAAGTGAGGCACACACAACAATCCAAGCATATAAGGATAAGCAATATGAATCAAATGCAAGGACAACACAAGCATACAAAGATATGAATAAATGATGCTATGCATAACACAAATAAGAGAGAGAGAGTTAGAGAGACAATGGATCAAACGCAAACACAATGATATGTTCCGAGGTTCGAGCCCCTAGCTATACGTCCCCGCCTTCACCGAGAAGGATTTCTAATCCACTATTTGTCCACCGAGGACTCCCACCGAGGGAACCTCCACCGAGGAGGATTTGTTACAACACTAGGAGTACCGAACTCCTCTCTCAAACACCGCCTCACAACCGAGGGGTAGGCCCGTAGCCAAACAACCACAAACACCTCTACCGAAGAGGGTTACAAACCAAACTCCACCTCTCACTAGAGGGAGCAAACCACAAGCCTCAACCTTTACCAAAGAGAGAGCAAACCAACAACCCAATCAACCTCACCGAGAGGGATACAACAAACAAATGAGGGTTTACAACTAGTGGTATGTTTCAACCACAAACAACTCCTCTTTCCCTTTTCCATAAAACAAAGATCCTAATAGATTAGGATAGAAGATATAGCTCAAGTGTAGAAATCAAGGTGTTTTAGAAATCAAGTAACAAGAAAAACTACTTGGGAAATCTCTTGTAGATGATAGAAATGTAAATCCAAAACTATATCCCAAAAACCTAGTTTTCTTTGATTTTTCAAAACCCTTGAAAAACAATAAAGATGAAATCTTTAAGCTTTAAAACTCTTTTGAAAACAGTAAAAACACTTGGGAAACTAGAATTTTTCTCTTGTAAAAACCTTTACCAAAATCCCAAAGAAATGTGGTTTATATAGGCCAAAACAGAAAACTAGCCGTTAGGCTGATCTGGTAGCCTGACAGGCTTGCGGTCGACCGGCCCGGTCGACCGCCAACGGTCAGAAATATGACCGTAGGAAAATCCGGTCGACCGCCCGGTCGACCGCCCAGATACAGAGAGCAAAGCTCTCTGGTCCGATCGACCGGCCGGCCGACCGGCCCTGTGACTGCCAGACGTACACAAGGCTGTGCACGTCGGTCGACCGCAATGGTCGACCGGCCCATGGTTCGGTCGACGCACGGTCGACCGACCTGGCCTGTCAGCCACAGTCTGGGTCAGAAACTGGGTCAGAAAAACATGTTAAAATATTTCTAAAAATTCTTTTATCTCTTCTAAAAAATCCCCAAAAATAGTTTTACCATTTTGCATTGATATATAAACATGTGATAAAAGTTTTAACTCAAATATCAAGCAATTTGAACTATTTTTGTGTCTTATCATTTTTACCAAAACCAAAACATGTATTTTATCAAACTTAGATTTTAAATAGGAAATCTGATTTTTCCTAAAATCTCATGAATAGACATATCAAAATAAGTTTGTTTAAGATATGAAGCATGTATGTATATTGAACACATATAATATACATAAAAATAAAGTAAACTTGTTTTGATCAACTATTCATGAAAACCAAATCCAAAACATAAATCTTGTGTGTGTTGTGCACTTGAGCATATCAACTATACTAAGCTTTACAAATGGATCTAAACACACTAAAACTATAGATACCTAAGTCTTCTTGACGATCTTCATCTTCAAGCCGACTCGGTCCAAACTCCGTGATCCAACGAGCGTGGCTATGTATGATCTTGACGCTCGGGCTCGGGAATCACCAAGTGAAGGCTTCTAAACTCCTCTTTTTGAAGCAATCACCAACTAATATCTGGTTACATGATCTGAAACTAAAATCACAAGATTATTGGTAAACATAACTACATGAGTAATCATCATCAAAACTAGAGAGGAAGGCCTCCGGGCCAACAATCTCCCCCTTTTTGATGATGACAAAACTCATGGAGTTATATATGCATGGATTAAAGTTAAGCTTCAAAGAAGCTCCCCCTTAACTCATGCATAAATAAATAAACAGAAATATGCAATGAATATTATGCATAAACAATAAAAGGTTCTAGATACCAATAAAATTATAAAAACATGAAACATGCATAGATATGCATAAACAATAAAAAGGTTCTAGATACCAATGAAATTTTCCAATGAAATTTTCAAAAACAAATAAACATGTTCTAGATACTAATTAAACTTAATATATGCAAAACCATAACTATGCATATAAAAACTCCAAAACACAAAATCTTTCTCCCCTTTTTGTCAATCATCAACAAAGGGGTAAAAACTAAAACAATAAATTTTTCTCCCCATTTTGTTCGAAACAAGGAATCAACAAAAGGGTATAAACCAAAATAATAAAAATGTTCTCCCCCTTTTTGTCTAAAACAAAACAAAGTCAATAAGGGGTGACTCAAACATGATATCAATTAAAAAATATGTCAATGAAGTGCCTCCGAATATCAAATGAAAAAAACATCTTGATACCAATGAAATAATTGTTCATTTTAAACATATGATATCAATTGAAATTATTATTTTCTATCATAAAGTGAGGGAACAGAATACCAATTGAAATACAAAATCAAAATTTTCTCCCCCTTTATGAAATACCAACAAAAACAATGCGTAGGCTCAAATTAAGATACAATTGAAAGCTAAATCAATTGAAACAAAATTGAAGCTCAAGCCTTAGCATAAACAAATATATATGCATGAAAAGATTAGATACCAATCGAAATTGATACTATTTGAAATGTAAGCATACATACACAAAAATATATGAGTATACAAGAAATGTCAAGATTGATACCAATTGAAAGAATTCAATGATACCAATTGAAATAATAATAATGATCAAGTGTATACATCATATAACTATCCACCCAATCATGTTCAAGTTTAAAATGATTTCATTATAAAGCATACATGAGCATGATCGCCCATCCATCTGCCCGTGGACGGTAGGGGTTTTCAAAATAAGTTTGAAAAATAGAATATGTTTGAAAACATCTACCATAATGAAGAATACGAACTAGTTAAATGAAAAACTTGTTAACTAGTACAAAATCCTTCAAGTAAGGAATAAAAACAAATGTTTTCATAAAATAAGAAATCTACATGATATCAAACACTCAAGTCAATTAGGCATAAATATGACTCATGAAAACCAAACATGAGTAAACAAGAAATGTGAGTGTACAAATAAGATGTGAAGATCACAATCATGAAAAATAGACATTAAGCTCAATATTCCTTGAAACAAGAAAACATGAAAATCATCAAAACTATTTAATTTTCAAGGCATATGTATGTCTTATACAAACTAAAGTATACATACATATCCAAAAACAACGAGTCCACAAAGATATATGCATGAAGGCACATGGCTCAAAGGATGTATATGTATAACAATAATTTGGATAAAATGGACATATACATGAAGTTAAACATAAACACAAAAACATGAATAACTAAAATTTCTATTAAAACAAATTTCATTTCAAGGTATATGTATGATTTGTCAATACAAGAAGTATACATACATATCCCTAAACACAATTGAGTCCATAAATAAAGATTTGCATGAAAAGCAAATGACTCAAGGGTATACATGTATATCTTAAAGTTTGGCAAAATAAATATATACATGAAATGAAAACTCATAAAAAAATCAAAAAATAGGTATACAAATTTAAAATGCATGAATCATCAAAACTAGACTATATTAGCACATCTAATGAGAACAAATAAGCATTCAAGCTCAAACATATATAGATTTATTTGTGGCCTACTATATGCACAAGTATATACCAAGTTTTAATGAAAACTAACATCTAAACATGTAATCAAATCATGAAGCATCAAAACAAGATAAAAATCATCATGGTAAACATAAGCATGATTATTATGAAATCCACATGTTATTAAACCTATGATAAACATGATAGCTAAACAAATGGTGAGAACACAAAATAATAGTCCATATAAAACATGGGTGTCTCAAAGGGCTATACATGCATGTCAAGGATCTAATAAACATGACATTTTCATAATAATTTACAAACAATAAAACATGCTATAAACAATCAATATGAAAAGCATGTAAACAATAAGTAGGAGTTAGAAATCGTACCAAAACCTAGAAGGCAACTCTCCTTGTCTCCAAAAACATGGTGGTCCTCTCCACCAAACATCCCTTGAAAGTGATGCATCCAATTGGTTCTCTTTTAAGCACGGAACGCATCCACTCCAAGGTACGGCTACTCTCACGTCATGTGAGAGCCCACACCTACATCATAAACAATAGGGGTGGTCTTTGGTACCCATAATCTTTTGGGTCCATGGGGGTTAGTACCTTCTCTAACCCAAACAAAATTCTTTGCTAAATTTGAAACATGTAATCTATCATAACAAAATTTAGCAAGGTGGCCCTTATGTCCACAATGTGTACAAGTGTACACATGAGCATACAAGTGATGATGGTGTCCGTGAGGAGCATGTGTATGCCGTGGGGGGTGTGCATAAATAGATGGAACTTGTTTCTTTCGAAACAAAGTTTCCAAACGTGTATGACCCACTACACATTGGCTCAAAGTGGAGCCCAAACAATCCTATTCTTCTTAATAAATTTATATCATTTTGAATTGTAGAAAAAAGTGGAGCATGTAAGGGGTGATCTAGGTGAAACTATCCTAGCATGGCAAAACATGTGAATCTATTTCATTTTTCACAGATTTATTTTTATTAAACAAGTTTCTAATTCTTTTAAAATAAATTCAATTTCATTTTTCAAAGAATGGTTACCTTTTAAAACAAAATTAAGTTTTGAAGTTAAAGATTCATTTTTCTTCAAAACATTTTCACAATCATTTTTATTTTTCAAAATTTTATTTTCATTTAAAGCAAGATTAAGTTGAGATTTTAATGAATCCCTCTCATTAGAAATCTCCTCTTTCTCTTGCAAAACAATGTCAAGTCTAGAAATCAAATTTTATTTTCATTGTTAAGGCCTAGACTTTCTTTTTCAAAACATTATATTTTTCAATCAATTTTTCACAAACTACAGATAGTTCTTCATTTAAAGCATGGGGATCAACAAAATCATTACATGAAGAACTAGCATCATCATTATCTAGTTGAGATTCCGATTGTACCTCAAGGGAGTCATTCCCTTGGACCATGTGGCATTGAGACTCGGATTCTCCACTAGATTCCTCCGCTTGGATTGGCAATTGAAGCTTGGAGGTGGTGGTGGTTGTCAACTTGTTCTACATTGCAAAGGCGGAATTAAGATTAGAAACATGCATAAGATATTCTTTAGAAAGCGTGCTCCTAATGGTCTCAAGGGCTTGTGCATTGGCCCCTATATGCTTGCTATCACTAACGTAGGATTCCTTGGTAATGGCAAGGTGAACCTTATCCTAGGGCTTTAGGTAAACGGACATCTTAGCCTTCCAAACAACAATGTTGGAAGGGTTAAACATAGGTGGGGTCATGAAGTCCATGGTATAAACTATATGTGTGCAAACAAGCAAATGCAAATGTAGATTAGCAAAACAAAGGATCTCACTCCTAGGATGTTAAGCCTAAGTATCAGGAGCGTAGGCTCTGATACCAATTGAAATCACCTAGAGGGGGGGTGAATAGGTGAAATGGCTAATCTATAAACTAAATGCGCTTAAATGCGGAAGCTAAAAACTAATTGCAACACACTTAGTACAACATACAAGTGTAGCCGAATTTCCCGTGAAGGGCTCTGGAATAACTCCTCTTGATTCCCCTAGATATGGGTTGAGGTGCTATATGAAGCTCTTGTGGTTAAGTACAAGTGAGACACACACAACAATCCAAGCATATAAGGATAAGCAATATGAATCAAATGCAAGGACAACACAAGCATACAAGATATGAATGAATGATGCTATGCACAACACAAATAGAGAGAGAGTTAGAGAGACAATGGATCAAACGCAAACACAATGATATGTTCCGAGGTTCGAGCCCCTAGCTCTACGTCCCCGCCTTCACCGAGAAGGATTTCTAATCCACTATCTTGTCCACTGAGGACTCCCACCGAGGGAACCTCCACCGAGGAGGATTTGTTACAACACTAGGAGTACCGAACTCCTCTCTCAAACACCGCCTCACAACCGAGGGGTAGGCCTGTAGCCAAACAACCACAATCACCTCTACCGAAGAGGGTTACAAACCAAACTCCACCTTGAAAGTACACCTAGAGGGGGGGTGAATAGGTGAAAGTGCTAATCTAGTGAACTTAATGCAAACTAGGTGCGCTAAATGCGGAAGCTAATGCAAGTATTGCACAACCTAATACAATTCAACAAGTGTAGCCGAATTCCCCTTGCGAGGCTCTGGACTAACTCCTCTTGATTCCCCTTGAAATGGGTTGAGGTGCTATGTGAAGCTCTTGTTGGATGAGTATAAGTTAGGCACACACACACAAGCAATCCAAGCAATCAAGGATATAGCAATACAATGCACACAATTAAGCCAAGCAAGTATAGATGAATTGCAATAGAAATATATGCAAGGCAATATGAAACAATGCTCAGAACACAAGCAAGTATATATGATGATATGAATGGATGATGCTTGCACAAATGTAAAAAGAGTAGAGTTGAGAGAAAATTGGATCAAACGCAAAGACCAAGATGTGTTTCGAGGTTCGAGCCCCTAGCTCTACATCCCCGCCTACACCACCGTGTAGGATTTCTAATCCACTATAGGAGCCCCTAACTCCTCTCTCAACTTACAATGCCACCGAGGCAATACAACACACAATCCACCTCTACCGAAGAGGGATACGGCCCGTAGCCAACCACAACAAATGCCTCTCCTTAAGAGGCTCACAAACCAATCACCCGATCACCTCTACCGAAGAGGGATTCACAAATAAAAGGGTGTTTACAACAATTGGTTCCAAAACCACAAACTCTCTTTTCTTTCTCTTTTCTTTCTTTTCCACAAAAACAAAGATCCTAATAGTTTAGGATAGAAGATAGCTCAAGTGTGGAAACTAGGTGTTTTGGAAAACAAGCAACAAAGAAAAACACTTGGGAAATTTCTTGTAAAAGATAGAGAATGAATGCCAATACAAAAATCCCAAATTCCAATTTCTTTGATTTTTCCAAAACCCAAATCAATAAAGATGAGAAGTTAAAAGCACTAAAACTCTTTTTAAAACTCTTTTAAACTCTGCTGAAAACCAGAAATTTTTCTCTTAAAAACCTTGGCCAAAATCCCCAAAGAGATGGAGTTTATATAGGCCAAACAGAAAACTAGCCGTTAGGCTGATGTGGCAATTTTGACAGCCACCGGTCGACCGGCCCGGTCGACCGCCAACGGTCGAAAATATGACCGTTGGGGCTTCGGTCGACTGCCAGTCGACCGACAACAAGGAGGAAACACAGTTTCCTTCTATCGGTCGCCGACCCAGTCGACCGAAAAGATACAGAGAGCAGACTCTCTATATCGGTCGACTGGGTCCGTGACCCGGTCGACCGACGGACATGCACAGCCTGTGCATATCCGGACACAGCAGCCGGTCGACTGTCCCGGTCGACCGGTCTGCCTGAAATACAGTTTTTCTGGGCAGATTTTTGAGATAGAAAATTTGTAAAAAATCTTTTAACACTTCTAAAAGATCCACAAAAATATGTTTTATCATTTTACTAAAAAAATTAAACTTGTGATAAAAATTTCAAGACATATATCAATCATATCAATTCATTTTTGTGTCTTGCCAATTTTATCATAAATAAAACTTGTATTTTTATCAAACTAGATTTTCCAAAATATGAATAGGAATGTCAAAATAAGTTTGTCTATAAGTTAAGCATGTATGTATAACTAGAAAACATCTACTATACATATAAATCATGAAAACTTGTTTTGATCCAACTATTCATAAAATCACACATTAAAACATAAAACGTGTGTGTTTGTGCACTTGAGCATATCAACTAAACTAAGCTTTACAAATGGATCTAAAACACACTAAACTAAACTAGGATACCTAAGTCTTCTCTTGATGATCTCCATCTTCAAGTAGACTTGCTCCCAAACGCGATCCACCGAGTGCAAAGGTATGATCTTTAAGCTTTGGCACCGGAATCACCATGATAAGCTTCCAAACACCTTGTTGAAGCTAATCACCAACACTAATATCCTGCTAATGATCTGAAACTTAGAAACACAAGAATATTAGTAAATATAACTACATGAGTTGATCATCATCAAAACTAGAGTGGAAAGGCCATTGGGCCAACAATCTCCCCCTTTTTGATGATGACAAAACTCATGGAGTTATATATGCATGGATTAAAGTTAAGCTTCAAAGAAGCTCCCCTTAACTCATGCATAAATAAAATAAAAAATATTAAACAATATAAACATGTTATAGCTCTAGATACCAATGAAGTAAGACAAACTCTAAGCTCTAGATACCAATAACATAAACAACACATTCTTAATAAAACTTATTAAAACAAATACATGCATATAAAAGCCAAAAGCCAAATTCTTCTCCCCCTTTTTGTCAATCATCAATAAAGGGGTAAAATTATTCTCCCCCTTTTTGTTCTAAATCAAGAACCAATAAAGGGTTAAACATCAAAACATTGATATCAATTAAAAATATGTCAATGAAGTGCATCTAGATACCAATAGAAATTCAACATGGATCAATAAATCGTATGTGAGATAGACATTCATGAAGAGGAAGACGTTAAGTTAGCTTCCCTACATATATGAATTACATGAAGAAAGGAAGACACGCCCTAATTCACATAACACAAAATACGTAATGCATAAAAAGAGATGTGAAGCTCTCCTTACACACGTGTATCTCATAAAGAAGAGTTGTCAAGCTCCTCAATATAGGATACACTCAACATGAATCTATGCACATATAGGCAATGTAAGTCAAAACTATTGAAACTTTCATAAAAACAAAATTTTGAAATACCAATTAAAAATACTCAACATAAACATCTTGACATCATTAAGAGAAATATGTTCTTTTAAACACATGATACCAATTTGAAAACTTTTGAGATCAATAATGTTAAAATATAGTTTCAATTTTAACATAAAGCAAGGGAGTGAGAGTCAAATCCCAATTGAAAAGACAACATCAAATTTTCTCCCCCTTTATGAAATACCAACTAAAATAATGCATAGTCTTGATACCAATTTAAAGTAATCAATTTAAACACAATTGAAACTCAAGCACTAGCATAAACAAAAATATATGTATGAAAATTAGATACCAATTGACATTGATATTCTTGAAAGAGTAAGCATACATATACAAAACTTATATGAGTATACAAGAAGATCAAATTGATACCAATTGAAAGAGTTCAATGATACCAATTGAAATAACAAGCATGGTATATCTCATATTACAAAGAAGAATTCGAACTAGTTAAAAATGGAAAGTTTTGTAAACTAGTACGAAATCCTTCAAGCAAGGAATAAAACAAGATTATTTTTCATAGAAATGAAAATCACATAATAATCATTCACTCTAATCAATAAAGCACAACTCATGAGAAACAAAACATGAGTAAGGTAGTAATTACGAGTGTATAACTAACATGTGAAAATCAATTATGAAAAATATTTCATTAAGCTCTTTTAATTCCTTTAAACAATAATACTTATCTAAAACAAAAGATCATAGAACTACTTAATCTTCAAGGCATATGTATGTCTAGTATAAACTAAGGTATACATACATATCCAAAATACAAACGAGTCCACAAAGTATATGCATGAAGGCACGTGGCTCAAAAAGGAATGTATATGTATAGGATTAGTTTGAACTAGATGGACATATACATGAAGTAAAACTTAAATATGAAAACACGAAAAACTAATTTTCATTAACTAATTTCATTTCAAGGTATATGTATAAATTGTCAACACAATAAGTATACATACATATCCTAAACACAATTGAGTCCATATATAAGGATTTGCATGAAGGGCAAAAGACTCAAGGATTATACATGTATATCTTAATGTTTTGGCAAAATAAACATATACACGAAATTAAAACTCATATAAATTAAAAAATATGAATACAAGTCTAAAATATATGAATCATCAAAACTAGACTATACTCATACAACTAATGGGAACAAATAAGCATTCAACTCAATCATATATAGATTTATTTGTGTCCCACTATATGTATAGGTATATAACTAGTCTTAATGAAGACTAATACTTAAACAAGTAATCAAATCATTAAGCACAAGACAAACACGAATATCATTTTGTTAAAACAAAACACATAAATTCATCAAAATTCTTTTATTTTGTGAACCAACTTCTAGGTATATGTATGATCCATCCAAATCTAACAATATGCATACATATCCCAACCATAAACGAGTCTATTAAAAATATTTGCATTGAAGGCAAAAGACTCATGGGTATACATGTATATTTATTAGGTTTGAATTTAAAATACATATACATGAAGTAGAATCATAAAAATAGGTATGACAAGTATAAATAAAGGAATCATCAAAACTAGCCTATACTTGTGCACATAGTGGGTACAAATGAGCATGAAGGGCAAAACATATATAAGTCAATTTGTTCTCACTAAGTGTACATGTATACATGCAAGTTTTGATAAAATCTACATTTAAACATGTATATACCACATGAAGCACAAAACACATATAAACAACATGATACAACTAAAACATGAAACAAACGTTCATATGATCAATATGTATATGCATATGCATTAGATCTAGGATATACATATTAGATCAAAAGTGAGATCACACAAATATAAATCTATATTGAGCATGGTGTCTCTAAACAACTAAGCATGTATATCACTAATCTAATGAACATGATATAACATAGTGAACATTAAACAATGACATGCTATAAAACAAATGATATGAACATGTAAACAATAATAAGGAGTTAGGAATTGTTACCAAAGCCTTAGAAGGCAACTTTCCTTGTCTCCAAAACATGGTGGTCCTTTCCACCAAATCTTCTCCCTTGAAAGTGATGCATCCAAAAAGTATTCTTTAAGCATGGAACACATTCACTCCAAGGTGCCAACACTCTCACGTCATGTGAGAGCCCTCACCTACATCAAAAATTGGAGGGGTGGTCTTTGGTACCCATTGTCTTTTGGGTCCATGGGGGTTAGTCCCTTCTCTAACCCAAACATATTTCTTTGCTAAATTTGGAGTATTTAATCTATCATAGCAAAATTTAGCAAGATGGCCTTTTCGACCACAATGTGTACAAGTGTACACATGAGCATACATAGTGTTAGGATGGTGTCCGTGAGGAGCATGTGTATGCCGTGGAGGGTGTGCATGCATGAAGGATGGAACTTGTTTCTTTCGAAGCAAAGTTTCCAACCGTGTATGATTCATGGCACATTGGCTCATAGTGGAGCCCAAACAATCTACTCTCTTCTTAAGCATGGATATATCATTGTTGATTGAAGAAGAGGTGTGGCATGCAATAGGTGAAGTGTGTGATACTACCCTAGCATGGCAAACATGAGAAGACATATCATTTTTCAAAGAATTATTTTTACTTAAACAAATTTCTAATTCTTTTGAAATGAAATCAATTTCTCTTTTTAAAGTCTCATTTTCTTTTAAAACAAATTCTACCTTTGAAGATAAAGTATCATTATTTTTCAAGGCATTTTCACAATTATTTTTAGACTTTAAAAAATCATTTTCTTTAAGTGCAAGACTTAGTTGAGATCTAAGTGAGTCACATTCACTAGAAACCTCATCCTTCTCTTGTAAAACATTATCAAGTCTAGAATGCAAACACTTGTTTCATTTTCAATTCCTAGACTTTTCTTTTTCAAAATCTTATACTTTTCAATTAATTTTTCACACACAATAGAAAGTTCTTCATTTAAGGCATGGGAATCAATATTATCATCACATGAAGAACTAGCACTATCATCACAATCTAAGTGGGGTTCCGAATGTACCTCAAGGGAGTCATTCCCTTGGACCATGAAGCATTGAGAATCGGATTCTCCACTAGATTCCTCTTCCTTTTGGATTTGTTCTTGAAGCCCGGAGGTAGCGGTTGTGGTTGTCAATAAATTCCACACTACAAAAGCGGAATCAATATTAGAAACATGTAAAAGATAATCTTTAGGCAATGTGTTTCTAATAGCCTCTAGGGCTTGTGCATTGGCCCTTATATGAATGAGGTTACCAAGATAGCATTTCTTGGTAGCCGCAAGATAAACATGTAAACCTAGGGTTTGTAGGTAAATGGACATCCTAGTCTTCCAAACAAGAATGTTGGAAGCATCATACATAGGTGGGGTCATGAAGTCCATGGTAAACTATATGTGTGCAAATGAACAAATGCAAATGTAGATTAGCAAGCAAATGGATCACTCCTAGGATGTTAAGCCTAATATCAGGAGCACTAGCTCTGATACCAATTGAAAGTACACCTAGAGGGGGGGTGAATAGGTGAAAGTGCTAATCTAGTGAACTTAATGCAAACTAGGTGCGCTAAATGCGGAAGCTAATGCAAGTATTGCACAACCTAATACAATTCAACAAGTGTAGCCGAATTCCCCTTGCGAGGCTCTGGACTAACTCCTCTTGATTCCCCTTGAAATGGGTTGAGGTGCTATGTGAAGCTCTTGTTGGATGAGTATAAGTTAGGCACACACACACAAGCAATCCAAGCAATCAAGGATATAGCAATACAATGCACACAATTAAGCCAAGCAAGTATAGATGAATTGCAATAGAAATATATGCAAGGCAATATGAAACAATGCTCAAAACACAAGCAAGTATATATGATGATATGAATGGATGATGCTTGCACAAATGTAAAAAGAGTAGAGTTGAGAGAAAATTGGATCAAACGCAAAGACCAAGATGTGTTTCGAGGTTCGAGCCCCTAGCTCTACATCCCCGCCTACACCACCGTGTAGGATTTCTAATCCACTATAGGAGCCCCTAACTCCTCTCTCAACTTACAATGCCACCGAGGCAATACAACACACAATCCACCTCTACCGAAGAGGGATACGGCCCGTAGCCAACCACAACAAATGCCTCTCCTTAAGAGGCTCACAAACCAATCACCCGATCACCTCTACCGAAGAGGGATTCACAAATAAAAGGGTGTTTACAACAATTGGTTCCAAAACCACAAACTCTCTTTTCTTTCTCTTTTCTTTCTTTTCCACAAAAACAAAGATCCTAATAGTTTAGGATAGAAGATAGCTCAAGTGTGGAAACTAGGTGTTTTGGAAAACAAGCAACAAAGAAAAACACTTGGGAAATTTCTTGTAAAAGATAGAGAATGAATGCCAATACAAAAATCCCAAATTCCAATTTCTTTGATTTTTCCAAAACCCAAATCAATAAAGATGAGAAGTTAAAAGCACTAAAACTCTTTTTAAAACTCTTTTAAACTCTGCTGAAAACCAGAAATTTTTCTCTTAAAAACCTTGGCCAAAATCCCCAAAGAGATGGAGTTTATATAGGCCAAACAGAAAACTAGCCGTTAGGCTGATGTGGCAATTTTGACAGCCACCGGTCGACCGGCCGGTCGACCGCCAACGGTCGAAAATATGACCGTTGGGGCTTCGGTCGACTGCCAGTCGACCGACCAACAAGGAGGAAACACAGTTTCCTTCTATCGGTCGACCGACCCAGTCGACCGAAAAGATACAGAGAGCAGACTCTCTATATCGGTCGACTGGGTCCGTGACCCGGTCGACCGACGGACATGCACAGCCTGTGCATATCCGGACACAGCAGCCGGTCGACTGTCCCGGTCGACCGGTCTGCCTGAAATACAGTTTTTCTGGGCAGATTTTTGAGATAGAAAATTTGTAAAAAATCTTTTAACACTTCTAAAAGATCCACAAAAATATGTTTTATCATTTTACTAAAAAAATTAAACTTGTGATAAAAATTTCAAGACATATATCAATCATATCAATTCATTTTTGTGTCTTGCCAATTTTATCATAAATAAAACTTGTATTTTTATCAAACTAGATTTTTCCAAAACATGAATAGGAATGTCAAAATAAGTTTGTCTATAAGTTAAGCATGTATGTATAACTAGAAAACATCTACTATACATATAAATCATGAAAACTTGTTTTGATCCAACTATTCATAAAATCACACATTAAAACATAAAACGTGTGTGTTTGTGCACTTGAGCATATCAACTAAACTAAGCTTTACAAATGGATCTAAAACACACTAAACTAAACTAGGATACCTAAGTCTTCTCTTGATGATCTCCATCTTCAAGTAGACTTGCTCCCAAACGCGATCCACCGAGTGCAAAGGTATGATCTTTAAGCTTTGGCACCGGAATCACCATGATAAGCTTCCAAACACCTTGTTGAAGCTAATCACCAACACTAATATCCTGCTAATGATCTGAAACTTAGAAACACAAGAATATTAGTAAATATAACTACATGAGTTGATCATCATCAAAACTAGAGTGGAAAGGCCATTGGGCCAACACACCTCTCACTAGAGGGAGCAAACCACAAGCCTCAACCTCTACCAAAGAGGGAGCAAACCAACAACCCAATCAACCTCACCGAGAGGGATACAACAAACAAATGAGGGTTTACAACTAGTGGTATGTTTCAACCACAAACAACTCCTCTTTCCTCTTTTCCACAAAACAAAGATCCTAATAGATTAGGATAGAAGATATAGCTCAAGTGTGAAAATCAAGGTGTTTTTAAAAATCAAGTAACAAAGAAAAACTACTTGGGAAATCTCTTGTAGATGATAGAAATGTAAATCCAAAATAATATCCCAAAACCTAGTTTACTTTTATTTTCCAAAACCCTTGAAAAACAATAAAGATGAAATCTTAAGCTTTAAAACTTTTTTGAAAACAGTATAAAACACTTGGGAAACTAGAATTTTTCTCTTGTAAAAACTTTTACCAAAATCCCAAAGAAATGGGGTTTATATAGGCCAAAACAGAAAACTAGCCGTTAGACTGATCTGGCAGCCTGACAGGCTTGCGGTCGACCGCCAACGGTCAGAAATATGACCGTTGAGGAAATTCGGTCGACCGCCCGGTCGACCGCCCAGCTACAGAGAGCAGAGCTCTCTGATCCGGTCGACCGCCCGGTCGACCGCCCAGATACAGAGAGCAAAGCTCTCTGGTTTGGTCGACCGGCCCTGTGTCTGCAAGACGTGCACAAGGCTGTGCACGTCGGTCGACCGCAGCGGTCGACCGGCCCATGGTTCGGTCGACCGCACGGTCGACCGACCTGGCCTGTCAGCCACAGTCTGGGTCAGAAACTGGGTCAGAAACTGGGTCAGAAAAACATGTTAAAATATTTCTAAAAATTCTTTTATCTCTTCTAAAAATCCCCAAAAATAGTTTTACCATTTGCATTGATATATAAACATGTGATAAAAGTTTTAACTCAAATATCAAGCAATTTGAACTATTTGTGTGTCTTATCATTTTTACCAAAACCAAAACATGTATTTTACCAAACTTGAATTTTTCAATAGGAAATCTGATTTTTCCTAAAATCTCATGAATAGACATATCAAAATAAGTTTGTTTAAGATATGAAGCATGTATGTATATTGAACACATCTAATATACATAAAAACAAATTAAACTTGTTTGGATCAACTATTCATGAAAACCAAATCCAAAACATAAATCTTGTGTGTGTTGTGCACTTGAGCATATCAACTATACTAAGCTTTACAAATGGATCTAAACACACTAAAATTATGGATACCTAAGTCTTCTTGACGATCTTCATCTTCAAGATGACTCGGTCTAAACTCCGTGATCCAACGAGCGTGGCTATGTATGATCTTGACGCTCGGGCTCGGGAATCACCAAGTGAAGGCTTCCAAACTCCTCTTTTTGAAGTAATCACCGACTAATATCTTGTTACATGATCTGAAACTAAAATCACAAGATTATTGGTAAACATAACTACATGAGTTAATCATCATCAAAACTAGAGAGGAAGGCCTCCGGGCCAACAATCTCCCCTTTTTGATGATGACAAAACTCATGGAGTTATATATGCATGGATTAAAGTTAAGCTTCAAAGAAGCTCCCCCTTAACTCATGCATAAACAAATAAACAGAAATATGCAATGAATATTATGCATAAACAATAAAAGGTTCTAGATACCAATGAAATTATAAAACATGAAACATGCATAGATATGCATAAACAATAAAAAGGTTCTAGATACCAATGAAATTTTCCAATGAAATTTCAAAAATAAATAAACATGTTCTAGATACCAATTAAACTTAATATATGCAAAACCATAACTATGCATATAAAAACTCCAAAACACGAAATCTTTCTCCCCCTTTTGTCAATCATCAACAAAGAGGTAAAAACTAAAACAATAAATTTTTCTCCCGATTTTGTTCGAAACAAAGAATCAACAAAAGGGTATAAACCAAAACAATAAAAAATGTTCTCCCCCTTTTTATCTAAAACAAAAACAAAGTCAATAAGGGGTGACTCAAACATGATATCAATTAAAAAATATGTCAATGAAGTGCCTCTTGATATCAAATGAAAACAACATCTTGATACCAATTGAAATAATTGTTCATTTTAAACATATGATATCAATTGAAATTATTATTTTCTATCATAAAGTGAGGGAACAAAATACCAATTGAAATACAAAATCAAAATTTTCTCCCCCTTTATGAAATACCAACAAAAACAATGCGTAGGCTCAAATTAAGATACCAATTGAAAGCTAAATCAATTGAAACAAAATTGAAGCTCAAGCCTTAGCATAAACAAATATATATGTATGAAAAGATTAGATACCAATCGAAATTGATACTATTTGAAATGTAAGCATACATACACAAAAATATATGAGTATACAAGAAATGTCAAGATTGATACCAATTGAAAGAATTCAATGATACCAATTGAAACAACAATAATGATCAAGTGTATACATCATATAACTATCCACCCAATCATGTTCAAGTTTAAAATGATTTTCATTATAAAGCATACATGAGCATGATCGCCCATCCATCCGCCCGTGGACGGTAGGGGTTTTCAAAAATAAGTTTGAAAAATAGAATATGTTTGAAAACATCTACCATAATGAAGAATACGAACTAGTTAAATGAAAAACTTGTTAACTAGTACGAAATCCTTCAAGTAAGGAATAAAAACAAATTGTTTTTCATAAAATAAGAAATCTACATGATATCAAACACTCAAGTCAATTAGGCATAAATATGACTCATAAAAACAAAACATGAGTAAACAAGAAATGTTAGTGTACAAATAAGATGTGAAGATTACAATCATGAAAAATAGACATTAAGCTCAATATTCCTTGAAACAAGAAAACATGAAAATCATCAAAACTATTTAATTTTCAAGGCATATGTATGTCTTATACAAACTAAAGTATACATACATATCCAAAAATAACGAGTCCACAAAGATATATGCATGAAGGCACGTGGCTCAAAGGATGTATATGTATAACAATAATTTGGATAAAATGGACATATACATGAAGTTAAACATAAACACAAAAACATGAATGACTAAAATTTCTATTAAAATAAATTTCATTTCAAGGTATATGTATGATTTGTCAATACAAGAAGTATACATACATATCCCTAAAGACAATTGAGTCCATAAATAAAGATTTGCATGAAAAGCAAATGACTCAAGGGGTATACATGTATATCTTAAAGTTTGGCAAAATAAACATATACATGAAATGAAAACTCATAAAACAAATCCAAAAATAGGAATACAAGTTTAAAATGCACGAATCATCAAAACTAGACTATACTAGCACATCTAATGGGAACAAATAAGCATTCAAACTCAAACATATATAGATTTATTTGTGGCCCACTATATGCACAAGTATATACCAAGTTTTAATGAAAACTAACATCTAAACATGTAATCAAATCATGAAGCATCAAAACAAAATAAAAATCATCATGGTAAACATAAGCATGATTATTATGGAAATTCACATGTTATTAAACCTATGATAAACATGATAGCTAAACAAATGGTGAGAACACAAAATAATAGTCCATATAAAACATGGGTGTCTCAAAGGGCTATACATGCATGTCAAGGATCTAATAAACATGACATTTTCATAATAATTTACAAACAATAAAACATGCTATAAACAATCAATATGAAAAGCATGTAAACAATAAGTAGGAGTTAGAAATCGTTACCAAAACCTAGAAGGCAACTCTCCTTGTCTCCAAAAACATGGTGGTCCTCTCCACCAAACATCCCTTGAAAGTGATGCATCCAATTGGTTCTCTTTTAAGCACGGAACGCATCCACTCCAAGTACGGCTACTCTCACGTCATGTGAGAGCCCACACCTACATCATAAACAATAGGGGTGGTCTTTGGTACCCATAATCTTTTGGGTCCATGGGGGTTAGTACCTTCTCTAACCCAAACAAAATTCTTTGCTAAATTTGAAACATGTAATCTATCATAACAAAATTTAGCAAGGTAGCCCTTACGTCCACAATGTGTACAAGTGTACACATGAGCATACAAGTGATGATGGTGTCCGTGAGGAGCATGTGTATGCCGTGGGGAGTGTGCATGAATAGATGGAACTTGTTTCTTTCGAAACAAAGTTTCCAAACGTGTATGACCCACTACACATTGGCTCAAAGTGGAGCCCAAACAATCCATATTCTTCTTTAATAAATTTATATCATTTTGAATTGTAGAAGAAGTGGAGCATGCAAGGGGTGATCTAGGTGAAACTACCCTAGCATGGCAATCATGTGAATCTATTTCATTTTCGCAGATTTATTTTTATTTAAATAAATTTCTAATTCTTTTGAAATAAATTCAATTTCATTTTTCAAAGAATGGTTTCCTTTTAAAACAAAATCAAGTTTTGAAGTTAAAGATTCATTTTTCTTCAAAACATTTTTACAATCATTTTTATTTTTTAAAATTTTATTTTCATTTAAAGCAAGATTAAGTTGAGATTTTAATGAATCCCTCTCATTAGAAATCTCCTCTTTCTCTTACAAAACAATGTCAAGTCTAGAAATCAAATTTTTATTTTCATTGTTAAGGCCTAGACTTTTCTTTTTCAAAACATTATATTTTTCAATCAATTTTTCACAAACTACAGATAGTTCTTCATTTAAAGCATGGGGATCAACAAAATCATTACATGAAGAAATAGCATCATCATTATTTAGTTGAGATTCCGATTGTACCTCAAGGGAGTCATTCCCTTGGACCATGTGGCATTGAGACTCGGATTCTCCACTAGATTCCTCCGCTTGAATTGGCAATTGAAGTTTGGAAGTGGTGGTGGTTGTCAACTTGTTCCACACTGCAAAGGCGTAATCAAGGTTAGAAACATGCATAAGATATTCTTTAGAAAGCGTGCTCCTAATGGCCTCAAGGGCTTGTGCGTTGGCCCCTATATGCTTGCTATCACTAAGGTAGGATTCCTTGGTAATGGCAAGGTGAACCTTATCCTAGGGCTTGTAGGTAAACGGACATCTTAGCCTTCCAAACAACAATGTTGGAAGGGTCAAACATAGGTGGGGTCATGAAGTCCATGGTATAAACTATATGTGTGCAAACAAGCAAATGCAAATGTAGATTAGCAAAACAAAGGATCTCACTCTTAGGATGTTAAGCCTAAGTATCAGGAGCGTAGGCTCTGATACCAATTGAAATCACCTAGAGGGGGGGTGAATAGGTGAAATGGCTAATCTATAAACTAAATGCGCTTAAATGCGAAAGCTAAAAACTAATTGCAACACACTTAGTACAACACACATGTGTAGCCGAATTTCCCGTGAAGGGCTCTGGAATAACTCCTCTTGATTCCCTTATATATGGGTTGAGGTGCTATATGAAGCTCTTGTGGTTAAGTACAAGTGAGGCACACACAACAATCCAAGCATATAAGGATAAGCAATATGAATCAAATGCAAGGACAACACAAGCATACAAGATATGAATGAATGATGTTATGCACAACACAAATAAGAGAGAGAGAGAGTTAGAGAGACAATGGATCAAACGCAAACACAATGATATGTTCCGAGGTTCGAGCCCCTAGCTCTACGTCCCCGCCTTCACCGAGAAGGATTTCTAATCCACTATCTTGTCCACCGAGGACTCCCACCGAGGGAACCTCCACCGAGGAGGATTTGTTACAACACTAGGAGTACCGAACTCCTCTCTCAAACACCGCCTCACAACCGAGGGGTAGGCCCATAGCCAAACAACCACAAACACCTCTACCGAAGAGGGTTTCAAACCAAACTCCACCTCTCACTAGAGGGAGCAAACCACAAGCCTCAACCTCTACCAAAGAAGGAGCAAACCAACAACCCAATCAACCTCACCGAGAGGGATACAACAAACAAATGAGGGTTTACAACTAGTGGTATGTTTCAACCACAAACAACTCCTCTTTCCTCTTTTCCACAAAACAAAGATCCTAATAGATTAGGATATAAGATATAGCTCAAATGTGAAAATCAAGGTGTTTTTTGAAAATCAAGTAACAAAGAAAAACTACTTGGGAAATCTCTTGTAGATGATAGAAATGTAAATCCAAAACAATATCCCAAAAACCTAGTTTTCTTTGATTTTCTAAAACCCTTGAAAAACAATAAAGATGAAATCTTTAAGCTTTAAAACTTTTTTGAAAACAGTATAAAATACTTGGGAAACTGGAATTTTTCTCTTGTAAAAACCTTTACCAAAATCTCAAAGAAATGGGGTTTATATAAGCCAAAATAGAAAACTAGCCGTTAGGCTGATCTGGCAGCCTGACAGGCTTGCGGTCGACCGCCAACGGTCAGAAATATGACCATTGGGGAAATCCGGTCGACCGCCTAGATACAGAGAGCAGAGCTCTCTGATCCGGTCGACCGGCCGGTCGACCGCCCAGATACAGAGAGCAAAGCTCTCTGGTCCGGTCGACCGGCCCTGTGTCTGCCAGACGTGCACAAGGCTGTGCACGTCAGTCGACCGCAACGGTCGACCGGCCCATGGTTCGGTCGGCCGCACGGTCGACCGACCTGGCCTATCAGCCACAGTCTGGGTCAGAAAAACATGTTAAAATATTTCTAAAAATTCTTTTATCTCTTCTAAAAATCCCCAAAATAGTTTTACCATTTTGCATTGATATATAAACATGTGATAAAAGTTTTAACTCAAATATCAAGCAATTTGAACTATTTTTGTGTCTTATGATTTTTACCAAAACCAAAACATGTATTTTACCAAACTTGGATTTTTCAATAGGAAATCTGATTTTTCCTAAAATCTCATGAATAGACATATCAAAATAAGTTTGTTTAAGATATGAAGCATGTATGTATATTGAACACATCTAATATACATAAAAATAAAGTAAACTTGTTTTGATCAACTATTCATGAAAACCAAATCCAAAACATAAATCTTGTGTGTGTTGTGCACTTGAGCATATCAACTATACTAAGCTTTACAAATGGATCTAAACACACTAAAACTATGGATACCTATGTCTTCTTGACGATCTTCATCTTCAAGCCGACTCAGTCCAAACTCCGTGATCCAACGAGCGTGGCTATGTATGATCTTGACGCTCAGGCTCGGGAATCACCAAGTGAAGGCTTCCAAACTCCTCTTTTTGAAGCAATCACCAACTAATATCTTGTTACATGATCTGAAACTAAAATCACAAGATTATTAGTAAACATAACTACATGAGTTAATCATCATCAAAACTAGAGAGGAAGGCCTCCGGGCCAACATGTACAACATCAAGTTTCTCCCACACCTAGATCTTTTTTGGTCTCATCCCTCTAGCTCTCTCCCATCATTCCAATGGGTCCTCTTTAAAAGGCATAGTGGGGAGGCCTTTTTTTTGTCATTTTAGCTCTCTTCCTCCTTAGTCTCACCTTTTTTAGGTGTTTCTTCCTCATATGACTACATTCATTATTCAAAAATTGATTCCCATCACACTTTTCAGTTGGAACTTCTTCATTATGAATGCCTAAGAATTCTCACTCAGTTCCATATATCTCCTCAAAACTTAGGTCAACACTTTCCCCTGGAGATGTGTAATTAATCAAAATATCTCTAGTTGGTTCATCCAAACACATGAGTTCTTCTTTGAAGAGGTTTTCAAAGAGTATGTCAATCGGAGGTTCTTGAATCATATTCTCATGTGATAGATTATTGGTTAGCTCATCGAAAGTGAAGATATTCAAATCAAATTTTCCTTTTTTAAAGGGTACTCTGACATTAGGATCTTCAACATATGCCTTCTCATCAAGATAATCACATTCATTTTTAAATAATTTATTAAGAAACAGCGACTCATTCTCTATACCTTCACTCTCTTCATCACAATTGTTTTCAATAAAGTTTACCTCAAATGTTTGGTCTCTTATCTTACGAGGTTATTTTTCTAGGTTGAAGACATTGGCTTCTCTAGTCATGTCCCCAAAGGTTAATCTCATAGACCCATTCCTATAATTGATAATAGCATTAGCAGTAGCAAGGAATGGGTGCCCTAGGATAACAAGAGTTTGAGCCCTAGGATTGGACACAGGTTGTGTCTCAAGAACTATAAAATCAACTGGGTAGATAAACTCCCCGACCCGGATAAGGACATCATTAATTCCCCCCTTGGAACTTTCGCGGAACGGTCAGCCAGTTGGATAGTGACTCGAGTTGGACTAAGATTGCCCAACCCGAGTTGTTGATAAACTGAGAATGGAAACAGGTTGATACTTGCTCCCAAATCAAGAAGTGCATGACTAGTCTCGGCTTGTCCTATAGTGCAGGCAATGGTGGGACAACCCGGATCCTTATACTTGATAGGGATCGGACCCGATAGTAGCTCACTAATGTTAGTGGCTAAGAAGACTTTCTTGGGTACATTAGTTTTTCTCTTCTTGGTGCACATGTCCATAAGAAATTTGTATAGGATGGGACTTGTTGGATGGCATCAAGGAGTGGCACATTTATCTTAACTTGATTAAATATCTCAATTATCTTATCCATGTGTGGATTTTTCTTGTTGTTCTTTAGCCTATTAGGAAATGGTACTTTAGGCTTGCACACCTGACTGGTTGACTTATTGATTGGTAGTGAAAAGTGCATTTTTATCATTACATTTACCATCACATTTTCATATTTATTCATATAATCATGCACAATTAATTAATATTTTATTATTTATTGTGTGCAGGCCTTGAGAAATAAAAATAAAGGAATAAAGCCTCAAAAGAAGCCCAAAAGCCCATATTTAAAGCCCAATATAAAAGTTGCAATTATCAAGTGTCAAAATTGCAATTACTAAGGGCAATTGTTGCAAATACCAAAAGAAGAGGGAAGGATAGACTTCTATTCAACCCTAAATACTTGCAGGATGAGGATAAAAGCCAAAGAAAGAGAGTGCAAAGATAATAAATTCGTTTAAAAGATATGGGAAGATTTGAGATCTAGGGTAACTTGCTTCCCAAGTTATCTCGAAATCCCAAGATGAAGAGCCGGGATGCAACTTTAAGAAGACTACACCCAGATGGATGGACCAGGGGAGGCCACGCGCCAAAGCGCGTGGCCAACCGCCACTACTTGGCCACGGAAACGCGGCCCAAGCCGCGTTTCTGCGGCATTCCTGTCTTATTCCGCTACCAGTTTTCGTGGAGGAGTCATTCTGGGACTCTACTTCCTTCTGCACCTATAAATACCTCTGCAGTGCAACCGAGAACGTGGTACAGCGAACTACAGAGCAAAAATCTAGGGTTTTAGGCTAACTTGTAATTTAGGTTAGGTTTTATTTTTGTTTTCTTTTGTAATTTTTGTAACTGAGAGGAGAGGATGCTTTCATGGAGGAAGGAGTTCATACTTGTACTGAGGTGACATCGGTGTAAGTCTTACTTTTCCTCCATTGTTAATAAAATCTGCTCAAAGTTTGTCTTTATTTCTATTCTTGTTTTGTTTCTTTTATTCATGTTTTATCCTTGTTTTCATCTTCTATTCTTGTTGTATTGTTTCTCTCTCTGATGACTTGCATACCATGAGATCCGATAGCTTCGAAACTGCCTAGCCGAAGAAGTGCCCTTGATGGCTTATGGAGATGAACAAGCCTTCTCTTTAGTTTGTCTTTTCTTTTCGTAGTGTAAATCGCGAAGGCGGAAGATCCTATACGCCATACTTGAATGCCTTCCAAGACAAGGTAAGTCGTTGCAACAGAGCAAAGGTAAGCAGGGCAGAAGAGGTAGGTATGTGTTTAATTTTCTTTCTTTTATTTCTTTAGTATAGATCACCACATCTTCCACATCTTTCCAATTTCTTTCCCGACTCATTGTAAATACCGCTTTCTTTCTAAACTAACTTTAACTAATATTTTCTTATTTTCCTTTTAATAACTAAAAGAAGAAATTTTTAGAGAACTTACTTAAACGCTTCCATCGCTAGTCCCTCCCTGAGGATCACGACCCGCATAGCCATTGCTACAGCGGATAGAATTGAGCACCTTGCACATCTCTAATTCTTAAATCTAATATTCTATATTTTGTGTGCAGGAAAATCTCAATCAAAATTTTGGCGCCGTTACCGGGGAGGGACGGTAAGTTTTTTTCTAAAAAAATAATAACATAACTAATTCTTTTATTCTTTCTGTTTGCAGGTTTGGAGAACAGGAACAATAACAGCAGTAAGGACATATAGCAACTCTGTGCCTCTGCCCTCGAAGGCAGAGCAGCAGAGCCTACTACCTTGCCGCGCAAACGCGGCAATAGCTGCGGATCCGCGGCAGTAGTAGAGAACTACTTACTGAATTTTCTGCAGGTTGCTGTAATCTGAAATTTGATTTGTCAGCTCTGTTATATTTGTTCTGTGATAAACCTGTATACTGCTAATTAATCAACAGTAAAATACTTGTTGAAAAGATAAAAAATTGATTAGACGTTTGCATTTTAGGCACGTGTCTTTTCAATTCATTTATTTTTACTGTTGAAGAGTGCTGGAGTAAGGTACGTTCGCATTGCATGTAGAATAGGACTCATCTCTTGGTTGATTTTCATTGCTTTGAGTGAATCTTATTTACATATCTTGTACACTTGCACAAACTTATCTTAAGGGCACTAACCCATAACAAGATAAGGTGGGGATTTAATCACCCTTCCTTGGCCCAAAAATCATATTCCAAGCACTCACTAACCCAAGCCTAACTAAAAATAAGTAGACGTTGGCCCTAAGGACATCTCAGACTCAATTAGGAGATTATCCTAAGGGGGAACAGTGTTGGAATTTGACTCTTGCCAAATCAGTGTCTAGGAAGGGGATTGAGGGCCGAAAGCCTGAAGATTGGTGGTTATTTAATTAAGGAACGTCTTTGACGGAAAACCTCCCACCACTCTTGCCCTGACCTGGCTGATTAACTTGTGGTCAAAGTCTACACCCTACCTCCCGTGGACAGTCTAACTAGTTATGAGTCGTCTAGGTCATAGGTCTACCCTAACTTAAGTTAGAATTTTTTTTCTTTTTCTTTGTTTGTGTTTGTGTGATATGGCCTATAACAACAATTTTTTCAATTTTAATGAGGATCCATATTACACACCAACTTCTTTTTCGGATATTACCAACCCGGCATATCATAATTTTGACCAATCTAGTGTGCCGGAATGGTCTTATCCGAATAAATATAACCCATACCCCCATCTTATGACCATAGTTTTCATACCACTTTCGACTCTTCACAGAGTTCATGGGGTTTCGCTTCCCCCGAGTTCAATTTTCAACCAACTTGTCCTCCATATCCACCTTGTCCACAATATTCCCAAGATTCATACTCAGATCCACCCATTCAGAATAGAAAATCATCTATCCGGGAAATGATGAGTATGCAGGAGTCCAAGCAACAATCACCATCAATCTTAGACATGATAATGCGTGAGTCCACCAACTCACAACTTCATCACGATTACACTTCCTCTTTTCAAGTCCAATCACAAAATGATGCACCAATTGACTATGAAAGATGCTTAAAACCATGACTCAGGCTAGATTAGCTCGTGATCATGAAATAGATATGATGGTTTAATCTTTACGTTCTCACCGTCCGGCCAATTCTGCTTTCGCTGACCATTCTGTTAGAGCCGACGAGCCACGTTGTTTTAGATAACAAGATTCTATTTCAGTACCATCATTTGAACTTGCCGAAACTCCAATTTTTGATAGTTTGGCAAGTTATTCCTTTCCTGAAATAGAACTTGAGCATGATTATGATCATGATCTCCCACTTGGTGATTCAATTCTACTTCCTGATTCAATAATGACTTCGGTGTCTTCACCTGATTTTACTTTTCCCGAGTCAACATTGGATCCTGTGCCAATTCATCATGAAATTGAATCACCCATTTTTGATGATCATATTGAACTTGACCAATTTTATAATTTTGAAAGTCCCATAGATAAATTGGCAAGTTCTCATTTTTATGATATTGAACTCAATGAGATTTGTGACCTAGATTCTCAAATCTGTGATCAAGTTTAAATTCTCGAATCATTATTGACTCCTGTTTTGTTACCCAACTTAGGTAATCTTTTAGAGTCAGTTTTGATTCCCACACCTATCATTCCTGAACTTGAATCACCAATATTGAGTCACATTCCATTGTGGAAAATGATTGTGGACTTGAGCTTCAACTTATTGATTTGGACCCACTTCCTGAACCTAGCCCGACTCCTGGACCCTTACTTGATTTAAGTTTCTTTCCTGAGTCGGTATTCATTCTCGTACTTATGATGTCCAAGTCAATTATTCCATCTTTTCACACTCCATTTTGGGACAAGGAGGTTGACACAATTGCTCTGAAAATAATTATGAAATTTGGAAATTTGATGGGGTGGAATTATTAAAAAATGATAATACATACATTTAGTGGGTTATACAAGAGAAATTTCTGGTAGGTTCCGTGAACTACCACATTATCTTGATTGAGTAGCAACGCTTGGCCCAATTAGACCACCACTGGAACCACCACCTTGAGGTAACATCTGCCTTCCCTTCTTCTTTTTCATGCATATATGCATTCATTCATACATTGAGGATAATGCATGAGATAAGTGTGGGGGTAGGCCTTACTAACATACTAACATAGTTAGAAACTAACCAAAATTTGCTAATAATAAAATAAAAAAAATTATAAAAAGGAAAATATTTTGACTTATCTTTTGAAAGAAATCTAAGTTAGTCTTAAGAATTAGGAAAATCATGATTAGAATTTCTAAAAACTTGGTCAAAAAAATAAATTGTTGAATTTTTAGGTATAGGAGGAGAAATTGAATAAGTAGTTAGTCTTAATTTTTACCTTAATGAAATGTGCATACCTAATGCATATCTAGGATTCTAAGACAAAGACCCTGTGCCTCATAAAAAAATTAAAAAAAAATCACCAATTAAGCTAGATACATGTGCCTCAAGAAGCATAAGTATTCACGCCAAAAGGTGAGTTCTAAATAAAATAAAGTCCTTAGTTTTGTGGCCTAGTTCACTCGAATCCTTAAGTCCGCGGGGTGTTTTCTCACCTGGTGCCCTAAAGCCGACCGGTTTGGGAGCCACCGACTTTAAGTTCGCTACATGGGTGGATTAGAAAGCCTAAGAAAATTAAGAAATATTATATATGTATTAACACAACTAATAGTCAATTAGTTAGGTATGAGGGCCTCAAGAAGCCTTGATACTTACACGAAAGAAAATTAGATGAGTTATACATATTAAAAAAAAGGGAAAAAATATAATAATAATAATAAAGAGGCATGAGAGTCCAAGTTAAGGAATTCCTAGTAAAAATCACAAGGATGCATATGAATTAGGGTAACGAAAAAGACTATACAAACATTCAATTTTGACCCTTACTTAAAAAGGAAAACAATTTACTATATAAAGACTAAGTTTAAGAATGAATAAAAATGATAATCCTAAAACTTATAGACTACTTAGTCTCTTCAAATATATTTCGAATATTTCCTTTTTATGGATTTGTAGGTGTAATCCGCTGAAAACCCTCACGAGACAACACTCGTCCTTTAGGGTAACCTAGGGGTTTAACGGCTTGTTGCACGTGCTAAGTGCAATCGTGATTCCTACGAAAGTGAGTTAGCTAGTTTAGTTTTTCTTTTCTTTTTGATTTTTACTCGAGGACGAGCAAAAAGATAAGTGTGGGGGTGTGATTGGTAGTGAAAAGTGCATTTTTATCATTACATTTACCATCACATTTTCATATTTATTCATATAATCATGCACAATTAACTAATATTTTATTATTTATTGTGTGCAGGCCTTGAGAAATAAAAATAAGGAATAAAGCCTCAAAAGAAGCCCAAAAGCCCATATTTAAAGCCCAATGTAAAAGTTGCAATTATCAAATGTCAAAATTGCAATTACTAAGGGCAATTGTTGCAAATACCAAAAGAAGAGGGAAGGATAGACTTCTATTCAATCCTAAATACTTGCAGGATGAGGATAAAAGCCAAAGAAAGAGAGTGCAAAGATAATAAATTCGTTTAAAAGATATGGGAAGATTTGAGATTTAGGGTAACTTGCTTCCCAAGTTATCTCGAAATCCCAAGATGAAGAGTCGGGATGCAACTTCCAGAAGACTACACCCAGATGGACGGACCAGGGGAGGCCACGCGCCAAAGCGCGTGGCCAACCGCCACTACTTGGCCGCGGAAACGCGGCCCAAGCCGCGTTTCCGCGGCGTTCCTGTCTTATCCCGCTACCAGTTTTCGTGGAGGAGTCATTCTGGGACTCTACTTCCTTCTGCACCTATAAATACCCTACAGTGCAACCGAGAACGTGATACAGCGAACTACAGAGCAAAAATCTAGGGTTTTTAGGTTAACTTGTAATTTAGGTTAGGTTTTATTTTTGTTTTCTTTTGTAATTTTTGTAACTGAGAGGAGAGGATGCTTTCATGGAGGAAGGAGTTCATACTTGTACTGAGGTGACATCGGTGTAAGTCTTACTTTTCCTCCATTGTTAATAAAATCTGCTCAAAGTTTGTCTTTATTTCTATTCTTGTTTTGTTTCTTTTATTCATGTTTTATCCTTGTTTTCATCTTCTATTCTTGTTGTATTGTTTCTCTCTCTGATGACTTGCATACCATGAGATCCGATAGCTTCGAGACTACCTAGCCGAAGAAGTGCTCTTGATGGCCTATGGAGATGAACAAGCCTTCTCTTTAGTTTGTCTTTTCTTTTCGTAGTGTAGATCGCGAAGGCGGAAGATCCTATACGCCATAATTGAATGCCTTCCAAGACAAGGTAAGTCGTTGCAACAGAGCAAAGGTAAGCAGGGCAGAAGAGGTAGGTATGTGTTTAATTTTCTTTATTTCTTTAGTATAGATCACCACATCTTCCACATCTTTCCAATTTCTTTCCCAACTCATTATAAATACCGCTTTCTTTCTAAACTAACTTTAACTAATATTTTCTTATTTTCCTTTTAATAACTAAAGGAAGAAATTTTTAGAGAACTTACTTAAACGCTTCCATCGCTAGTCCCTCCCTGAGGATCACGACCCGCATAGCCATTGCTACAGCGGATAGAATTGAGCACCTTGCACATCTCTAATTCTTAAATCTAATATTCTATATTTTGTGTGCAGGAAAATCTCAATCACTTATCTGTTTAAGATTCCTTAGATTTGGAAGACTTGGGACTAGATGAGGTGGATGCTGGAGTGTGATTGTGCGGACTGGGATTGGATGGTGTTGACACTTGGTTATCAACTTTCTTTCCCGGCCTCAATGTATGAACAGCATTACATTGATTCAATGATTGATCCTCAAACCAAATGAGCTTGTTGTGAATTCCTAGGATTCGTAATTGATTGACTGGGCAAGGTGCCTTTTTGTCTCTCATGTTGTGGATTGGGTAAGTGGCTCATTTGACCCTCTAACATCTGTATTGTTTGCATGAGGGAATCTTGATTCTTCATGTACCTTTCCATATTTCTCTCAAAGTCAGTCATTCTCCTTTCAAGCTGAGGATTTTGAAAGGAAGGTTGTGGAGCTTAGTTGGAAAAATTTTGTTGATAGTGTGAAAAATTGTTGGGAGAATTGTGAAGGTGATTTGAAAAGTTGGGTTGATGATTGGAAGAATTATTGGAATGATGGAAGTGGCTTGCATGATTTGACCGTGGGTGGTCATTATTTTGTTGGCTCCATGAGAAATTTGGGTGATTTCTCCAGCCATGATTGTACGTTGGAGCGTAAGGATCATTGTTCGGCCTTAAAAAGGCCGCATTCATCGGTTCAGAAAGAAGTTGTTGAGCTTGAAATACAGGACATTCCTCAAACACATGATTCATGGCCTGACAGTAAGTACAACCCGGAGTTGAAAATTGGTTCGGGCTGACTTGATTGACTGGACTTGGTTCCTTAATTTCTAAAGCTTCCAATCTTCTCGCTAGGTTAGCTAACTTAGCCTCGTTAGCTATGGATGATTCAACTGAATGGAGACCTCCTCTTGAAGAGATAGAGTTTGGATTCCTAGAGCTTTCACTTGTAGGTTCCTATTGGATGGTCTTTTCAACTAGATTTTTATATAAATCCCATCTTTCATGCTCATCCTTCTGCAATAATCTCCCTCGGCACATACTTTCTAAGAGGGTCTTGGTTGAGTAGTCTAAACCGTCATAAAGAATTTGGCATTGTCGCCATTTCTCTATTCCATGATGAGGACATTGGACAAGGAGATCTTTGAAGCGTTCAAAGTATCTCCAAAACAGTTTACTAGGTTCTTGCTTGAACTGCATGATGTTTTTCCTAACGAGAGCGGTCTTGTGAATTGGATAGAATTTTTTCAAGAAAACCTTGATAAAACCATCCCAGGATGTGATAGAGCCGGCCGCTAAGCTGTAGAGCCATTTCTTGGTTAAGTCCTTAAGAGCAAATGGGATAAATCTCAACCTAATAGCATCATCTGTAAGGTGTGGGATTTTCTTCATTAAGCATACTTTCTCAAATTCTCTTATGAAGAAATAAGTATCTTCAGACTCTAAGCCATAGAACTTAGAGAGTGTGTTGATGAACTGTGACTTAAGCTCAAAGTTGTGTTCACCAACCGATGAAAATTGGATGCAGGATGGAAGTGATGTTCTAATGGGATAAAACCTATCCTGCAAAGACGTCGGTTGATCCATAACCGAATCTTGTCTTGGTTCAAACTTAGGTGGTGATGTATTTCTAGTTAACCTAGATGAATTAGGGTCTCTTGACCACACTTGCATACACAAACACAATCACAAACAAGTTCACCAATAGTCAAGAAGAGAAAACAACCAAGCCTAGTCTAAGATAACCTTGACCTAGACAACTCCTAACTGGTTGATTGTCCACTGGAGGTTAATGCAGACTTTGACCACAAGCTAATCAGCCAGGTTAGGGCAAGATTGGTCGGAGGTTATCCGTCAAAAACGTTCCTTAATTAAGTAACTACCAACCTTCGGGCTTTCGGCCCTCAATCCCCTTCCTAAACACTGATTTGACAGGAGTTAAATTTTAACACCTTCCCCCTTAGGATAATCTCCTAGTGAGTTCGAGATGTCCTAAGGCTAACGTCTATCAGATTTTACTTAGGCTTAAGTTGTGTGTGCTTGGAGATGGTTTGTGGGTTAAGGAAGGGTAATGACTTCCTCATCTTATCTTGAATTGGGTTTTGCCCTTAGAATTTATTGTGCAAAGTGTGCAAGATATAGAAAAGTAATATTCAAAAGCAAAATATCACCCAAGAATGTTTCCTAAACTATATGCTATGCATACGTACCTTGTCTCCAGCTATCTTCAACAGTAATTGTAAAATAAACGTAATTAGACAAATGCCTAGAATGCAAGTCTAAACATTTTTTAAGCAATTAACAATCACTCAGATTACTGTGGGATTAAAACAGGGATTGTGAATAGCAGATATAGCAAGAAAAACACACAAAAACTTAATTTTTGCAAGCAATATGTCCTACAAAAAAGAATTTTAGTAGTCCAACAAAATTTTCAATTTTTGCAACGCAATTCTTGAAATTCTGTTTCCTACATTCGAGAGTAGGGGCACAGAATAGCAAGTCTTCTTCTGCAAAGCTTGAATGCTAGATCTGAATCTTGACGTCCCTGAAACGAGACACCAAACTTGTTAAAAAAACAAATAAACCGTTCCCTCCCCGGCAACGGCGCCAAAATTTGATTGCAAAATGAAAGAGCAAGGAGAATTTACCGTATAGCTTTGGGCTAACGGGCCGTGTCCACGAGGAGGAATGTGATGAAAGCTTTTCGGCGTTTTGTTTAGTAACAAAGAATTGTGCTCGTTTTTTAGTTGAAAAGAAGAATGGAGAGAAGGGAAGTGATTGAAAGAGAAATTACAACTTTTGATAAGGCTTTAGAAAAGGTGATTTAAAAAACTTTGAAAATTGTTTGGTTGTTTTTAATATGAGAAGAAGATCTGGGCTCACTAACTTTATTTACTTCACTACTTATCTCAAAAATATTTTTAGCGCATCACTTTTATCATAGGCAAAAAAACTTAATTTTTTTTAGTGTTCAAGTAAAACAAATGAGATGATTTTGTATCAAATCTTGAGATCTTTCTTAACACAACATTAAAAATGGAATATTAAACCATCAAGCGCGAGGAAGCAAGTATGGAATAAAAACGATTTAACAATAGTTGTGCCTTGCAAATTCAAGTTTTAAAAGAAGAGCATCATCATGAGCTTTCAAGAATAAAATTTAACTTTAGGCATTATGATTCAAGAGAGTTCTTTCATCAAATTCAATCGAGAGAGAGGAGGTAGAAAACATCAATTAGTGAGCCCAGAAAACGATTTAGGTACTCATTATGAAATGAAAACAAACAAGAAATTGACAATTAAACACAAACATACCGAATTCAAGTTGAGTTGGAATGGCAAGTAGAAGCTCCTTTGATTGTCACTTCAAAGACGAATTACACACTCAATTCCACTCTTCTCTCTTTTCTGATCTAAACTAAAAAAAGAATAAAGAGGAGATACAGCTTCTCCAAGCTATCTAACAATGTTCCTAAACCCTAAAAATGAACAATAAATTTAATCCTAATCCTCGCTAAATTTTCAGTACAAAACCCTGACTTTTATAGGCAAAAAACCAGAGGGAAGGGAGTGAGGAGATAAGGGGAGCAAACGCTCCCCTTATCTCCACCAACAAGCCGCGGATCTGCAGCTTTTGCCACGGATTCGCGGCCTGGATGTGGCCAATTGGCCACATCCAGGTCGAGAGATGGATGACGTGGATTTAGGCTCCCTTTTGTCTTACTGGTTTCACTGTTGCAAACGATCTTTGATTTATTGGCTTCAACCGCTTGATTCAGGAAGATTCATTTCAATCGGTTTTCAACCTCTCTGATTTGCCAAGATCTGCCATGATTCCCTAATTTCAAATTTATTCTGAATTAAATGGGCTTTTGGGCTCGTTTCTCTAGCTTATCCTTTAGCAATGGGCCTGCATTTTATATGATTTATTTAGATAACAAGTATGAAAATGTGATAATATGTATGCACTATATGTAACCGATCATGAGGTAAATAAATTGAGTTAACAGTAGAGAATGTTGCCCTTACTTTTGGTTTACCTATCAATGAGGCCGATTTTATTATGAATAAGACCTGTACAATGAAGGATAGGGGGTTATAAAACATTATTTCCCTAATATAAAGAAGATCACGAATGTATCAATTGAAGAAATTTTGGATAATCTTTTGGTCAAGAAAAGGAGGAGGACTGAATTAGATGTGACCAAGGATGAACAACTTGAGCAGCAAGTGACTTTAAATGAGATTATAAGAGACAGACAAAGACTTGCAACTCAAGACTTTACAACAATAGTCATCCTATATATGTCGGCCACTCTATTCTTTTCTAACAGTAAATGCACAGTGCCATGACATATAGTGGAACAAATTGCCAATATTCAGCTGATGATTACCATATCCTGGGCCAAAACTGTTGACAATTTCTAATTGAGTCAGTAGACATCTTCAGGCACACCACATTTGAGCTGCAAGGATGCTCCATGTCACGCCCCGCTTCCCAAAATACGCTGGAGCGGAGACGCGACACGAGTCGGCGACGCATATACGCAAGGAAAATCCCTCACGTATACACGCTAAGCCTTAAGTAACCTGAAACAAGCTATAAATCTAACTGTAATGAATACTGCAATACTACATATAAGCAACCACGCATGATATCATATGAATCAAGACTGGAAAAACAACTGAACTGATATAATGAGAATCAGGAAATGATACGAAAGCTAGAAAGATAAGAGTACCAGATAGAATAGGTAGAAGCTCCAGCTATTCGCGAAGCATACGGCCTCAACGAACACCTGCACAATGGAAACCAACCGTCCAATATCTGGACGTGAAAATCCAGGGTCGTCAGAACGCGACCATAGTGAGTGTGTGTGTAAAAGGGGAAATAGCTCGTGCATGAGAAACAGTGCGTAAAGAAATATCAAGAACAACTGCAGATATCATATAACTGAATAACAGATAAATAACAGAACAGTAGTACAACTGATATCAACATGAATAAAGATATAACAACTATCTTATCTGAAAACTAACAACTGATATAAAAGATCAACTATCTCAACGGTGGACAAACAACTGATATCAAAGTCAACTATCACAAATGTAAACTAATAGCTGATGTCTGAATGTGTAATCTAGATATGTCACTAGTCTGGTTGGTTATTATTAACCTAACTAATGTAGTACTTAGCTGTGTCCCATACCACAGCCATTTTCCCACGTATCAAACAAAGTTATCGTTATTGTAACTGCCTGCCAATGTAGTGCATGTGTTTTGAAAGAGTACCGTGCATGCCCCGGTACCACGGTCTATCACCCCTGGCACTGAACCAGGACAAGCCGCTAGGCTCTGACAACTGAAGACCACAGCCCCACACGAAAAGACAACTAGTGTGGCGCCGTAATCCGGGCATAGCCCTAACAACTGACAACTGAATGGGTAGCCAGTACTACCCTGGTTCCCCATGGTTGGAACCCACAACTCGGTACCATAAGGATCCTTTCAAAATACACGACATGCATCATCAGGCAATTACCCCTTTTCCCCGGTTATGGTGTCTTTTATTAATAAACAATCAATGTTATTTAATATGTAATAGTAACTGATATCTCCAACAACTGCTGATGTCAATACTAGCTGATAATCTGACAACTGACAATTGATGATATCTGACAACTATGATATCTGACAACTGTGATATCTGACAATTGTGATATCCGACAACTAATATCTGACATCTGAATAGAATACTGGAGATATAGCAACTAACACAGTAGTGCCACAAACAACTAGTAACTGATCCAGGTATCTACCAACTTATAGAAACACTGAAATACATGATTACTGATCACTAACACAAATGTATCACTGACAACTGGTGTCACTAATAACTGGCAAGCTGATAACTGGTACAGATCTCTGCCAACTCATATAACTCTGAAGTACATATCTTATGATCACCAACAAACAGTCTCGCCAACTGATAAACTGATAACTGCTATAAACTCTGGATACATCATATAATCAACAACAAGTAATCTCTCTAATAAGTGATAAACTGGTAACTGGTAAATCTGAAGTACAGCATCACTGATATCAAATAGATCACCATCATAATAAGTCATCTCTGATAACTGAAATAATCAATAACTAATCATGAAGCATATAGTATGTCCTCGAGATCAACAAGTCAACACATACTGAATCATATCTAAATAGGAAACATCCTCAAAGAACATCGTAACAAGTCAACATCAATATCTGAATGAATCATCAACTAAGTTATATCAATGAAAGAATATCAAGTCAAGAGGTCCTCTACATAAAATATATCATCTGTCCTCTATAACTCAAGTCCAGTCCAAATCACAGTCCAACTCTGAGATAGTCCATGCACCATCCAATCATCCAGAACTCTAAGTTTTAAGTAAAGTAAGATCGTATCTTACATGTCCTCAAATAGCTGCAACATAGAATAGTTACTTCTGATACTTAACATTAACAACACATCATCTGATAGTTCTCATAAACTCAACTATAGATCCAAGTCATCACAACCAATTCATAATCCCAATAGTTCCATAATCATCTAGTTCCATCACACGTCTAGTAATCTGATAAAATAATTGTTGTTCCATCATATCACAATATCCAGTACTAATCCTCTCACTCAAACATACAACTCTGATTCCCAAATCCTCAAGAGTTCACATTTCTATTAAGATCAATCATCAGTTCCCAATACTCGTATCACAACATATTCATGCATATAAGTTCTATCACGATAAGTCAAGTCATTCCATCCAATATCCATCTCTCGATATCATATACATCTATCAATAACCAATACATAATCCATGGGTGAAGTCCACAATCTATCAAGTAACCATACACAGCTGACAGACTCATATTAGTCTACTAAGGCTATATACAAGTCGACTAGGGGAAAGTATAGTCGACTAATCAAGTGGGCCAAGTCGACTAACTCCCCTACCAGATACATCATCACCTATTCCTTTGTGCTAATATGAGGGTTCAAGCCTCTCCCTTACAAACATTAATACACATGATCTGCTCTACTGTAGGCACACAATTACTACTTTAATCTATGTACACATGGAATCATAATTGAATCAAATACTTTTAAATAAAGGAATCGAAAGGAGGAGCAAACACTCACATTGGGGAATCTGGTCGTCGCCGGGCGAGTCACCGTTACGGTCGCTATGGTGCCGCTCTTCGCTGTCGGACTGCATGGGAGGGTAGCCAGGGTGCTGGGGAAGGCCCGGCTGCAAGCTGGTGATCTCGCGCTCGCCGGAAGGGCCTGGAATTGCCGCTCGCCTGAACTTGCGCACGCCAATGCAACACACCCATCTATACAAATGAATAGAAACACATGCATATAAATCATGCATACATATACACGATTATACATAAACACATGCATACATATCTAAATTAATAAATATATACTACTAACTATAAATACCTATTCATTAATTAATATGCATGCACAAATAAGTATCTATAACACCCATACATGCACATAATGTAGACACACATGATAACCCACACTAATTTATTAACATGTAATTAATTAAAATAATATAAAAATATCTTTAATAAAACTCACTCATGCATGCATGCAAAAACCCAAGGCACTCACGCACACACACACACAATCTCACACATTTATATAACTTTTCAATTATTACACAAATGCCACCACACAATAAAATGTAAAGCTAACCTCGAGCCGATTTGCGGCGCACCGACGGAGGATCCGACGGAGGCGTACGGGGTCGCGGAGGGTGTTGTTGGATAGAGCAACTCGTCGTGAAGGGCGTGGGGTGCGTTCACGCTCGCCGACGTCGATCAACGGCATCCCGCGGAGAGCCCGAAAACGGCTCGGAGTAAGGATTTTGCCGCACATGAAATAAACACACATTATTAATAAACTTACATTATATCATTCCCAAACCAAACACAAATAATTTAAAGTACACATTAATGTAAAGAGTGAGGGAGGGAAGTTTCGGCTAGGGAAATTAATTAACAAAAATGCCATAACCAATAAAAATGACTAAATAAACAATAGAGCAGAGATAAAAAAGATCACCTAAGTTCTGAGCAGCAGATGCAGCAAGCAAAGGAGGTGTTGCAACTGGCTGTGGATTGTTGGAGTCGGCCAATGCAACATATAAATATAAACGGCTAATGGTGGGGCTGCCATGTGTTAGCTTGCGGCCAATGGGATGAGGCGCCATGTGTGATTGCCCTCACCAAAATTAGAACATCAAATAGTCTGAATGTGGGTTTAAAAAAAAACAGTATTAAACTTTTAATACAAGAATGCATTGGAAAGAAGAGATAGCATTAATCTACAAAGGGTGGAGGGGCTTGCACACCACAGGACCTCCGAGGATGCTCGGCATGGCCTTGGACGTTGCACAGAGGAGTGGAGGAGAAGGAAACCCGGGTTTGGCCTGGGTAGTGGAGAGGAGGAGATTGCGGCCATGCTGCCGAGGTGTTCATCGTCGTGCTCCGGGAGGACTTCGACCGCTGCGTGGAGGGAGAAACGAAGGACAGGGAGCATGGGGTTGTGTTCGGGTGGAGATGTGAGGGTGTCGGCGGCTGAAAGGAAAGGAAAAACGGATGAAAGGATTATGTTAATAATTAGGGTTAAGTTTAGGATTTAGTTTATATAGAATGGGTGGGTTATTGGGTATATGGGTTTCGGGTCCAATTGGGTACGGGGTAATAGGTATGGATATGAATAGAGAATTGAAAAGAATGAAACATAACAATATAGCACCAATGTAAATATATTTATACTAAACCTAATAATAATTCATAGCACTAATTAAAATAATAGTAACAAGTTACTACTAGTAACAATCATTAATAATAAGAATAGTGATGATAATTAATAACTACCACTAATATTAGTACTAATATTAAAATAAATAAAATAATGGTGACATTAAAATAATAATAATTAAAAATATTAGGAACACTATTAATAATTAGTAAACACTAACAGTATTATTATTATACTAATGGTGATAAGTAATTAAAAATAATGATAGGAAATAATGGCAACAGTATATAAAGCCAAAGTGTCATTCACTATCTTAAAAATAAATTTGCATATTTAGTAATAATAATAATCACAAGAAAGAAAATAATAATTTAAATTGATTAAAGAAAAATAATCTGTAAATCAAAATAAATACTTTAGGAAATAAAAATACAGTATTTCTAATTAGGAATCTTACACTCCATGCAAATTATTATAAGTATAAATATCATAGTTGGTACACGTTGAAATTTACTTATATACTGACAATGTTTATGTAAACTAATTTAATAATACATTTTGCAGTATTGGCTATGTGAAAGGGCTGCTATTTTTGAATAGAGGTCTGGGTGGGAGAACAAAACCCCACGGGCAGTAAGATGGAACATCCAAAACATTAGCAGAGCTCTGGCTGAAATTGATCTTAATGTTGTTCAAGCAGACATGATTAATTTTTAATAGTTAGCGACTATAGACTGTTCAATATATTTTTATATATTTAAATGGAGTGCGACCATTGTTGCAGTTCCCTAATAGCTCATTATAAGTAAAGTGCGACCATTGTCGCAGTTATTTTATTTTCTGATAGGTATTGTGACTATGATCACAGTACTGATTTATTTTGCTGAGTTGAAGTTTAAGCCTTTGACCAAAATCACAGTTTCCTTAATAGCGATTTTAATACAAGTTTCATTTTGTTGTGATATATTTCAACTGCTATTTGTCTAACATCGCAGTTTATATTATTTTTCAAATTTTTTATTGAATAGCCAACATTTCAAATGATGAAAAAAATATGATTGGCCTTCCTGTTGAAGATGAAGAAGAAGAAGATGATGATGAAAGAAAACAAGAAGATATAAATATTGAAGCTAAAATCCCGGCGGAAACAGAACCAGAGCCTATCAAAATAGTTGAGGAATCAACGCGTGAGCAAGAACCAACTATTACAAGTTATTTGCCAGCACCACGGGATGAACAAGCTGAATAAATAGAAACTTTAAGGAATGAAAATCAGTACTTGAGAGATATGTTTATGAACTAGAAAAAAATTAAAAAAATAGAGACTGAGAAAACTCTCAAGACTGAATTAAAAGAAAAAAGAAGAGAGAGAAGAGAAGAGAAAATTAAAAAAGCAGCAACGAAAATTAAAAGTGAAAGAAGAAGGCGATGAGCAGTCACTGCTGGAGAGGAGGAGAAGAAGAGGAGGAAGAAAGAGGAGGAGCATGAGAAGGAGAAGAGGAGGAAGGAAGAGAATGAGAAGAAGAGGCAGCTGTAGGCGGAGTAGGAGAAAAATCGTAAAAGTCTAGAGGAGAAGAGAAAGAAAGAGAAGGAGAAGGAGAGGATGAAAGAAGAGAGAAGGAGGAAGAAGGAAGAGGAGAAGAAGCAGAAAAGGATGAGGGAGCAGATGGAGAAGCATGCCGAAGAGCAGAAGAAAAAGGAAGAGGAGGATTTCAAGCATTCTGAATTTGAAATATTGCTGGGAAAGATTTTCCCACTTTTACTTTAAATTTAACTCAACAGATACTTGAAGTCCAAAAAGATAAAGCTTTTGAAGAAAAAAAAACAAGAACATACTCCGGCTCAGAAGCAAAAATTAAAAGGAAAAGTTTTGAATTACTCTAAAGGAACGATAGAAAGGGGAGTCAAAGAACGCAAGCGCACTGAGAGAGATCACGATGACTCCTCTGAGTAATTATATTCATTTTAATTAAAATTACACCAAAAATATAAGATATTTATATTAGAAGAAATTAATTATTAATATTCTTTTATTTTTTTGCAGTACTATTGCATATCAGGATCTTAATAACGGAATAATGGGTTCAAAAAATGACAGAGAACCTGATGTTCAGTAGAGATTTAAATGTCAATATCATTCATTTCTACATAAAGCATCTAAAGAAGAAAGGAGGAATAAAAAGTTTATTCTTTCATAGCGAAGCTTGGGTAAAAACCTATTTTCTCCTTTATAGTTAATTAAAACATCAATTTTTTTCTTAATGTAGTAAATTATAATTTTTATGGTTAAAAATTCTACTAGTTCCATTTACTGCTGATAAGGTATAATAAATTTACTATGACCGTAGTCGCAGTCGAGTTTATTAATTAATCCTAAAAAATGAAGCTGAATAATGCTTGTTGCGACCTTGATCGCAGTCGCAGTTGCTAAGTAATCCTAAAGATTTAAACCTGAATACTGATGAATGCGATCAAGGTCGCTGCTATAAATATAATTAACAATAATAATACAGCGATCTTGGTCGCAGTCTGTTTTCTTGACAGAATCAATCAAACTGCTACGAGATTAGCAATAAAAATATACCTGGTTGAATATTTACTGAGACCCAGGCTTAGAGACTTACGATCTTGGTAACAGATTTGATTTTCATGTCATTTTTTATATTTTAATTACATTTAATTATTAAATATAAAAATATTTGAATCTATTTTAATTTTTACATCACGGTGTTGTATCTAAAAATAGAGATCTGGAAGTTTATTTTATCAAGCAGCTGTTGAAAAACTATACAAGTGATGTGCAGTACATGTTCTTCCCTATCAATCACAAACACAGTGCCAATGAAGCTGGATTTCACTGAACCTTGTTGGTATTAAATACAAGAGTGGATTTTTTACAACTCTTTGGTCCCAGTGAAAAAATCAAGTAATATAATAAAGTTTTATCAAACAGATGCAAGAACAATGGTGAGTTAATTTTAATCTTATAATAACTGAATATTTGCATTTAATTTGAATAATATTGATATTTTTTTTATTGACATTGTGGAAGAAAGGTTATTACAATTTTTGAAATTAGTTTCAATAAAAGGATAAAAAAAACATATATAAAATACGCAAGATGTCCCCAATAAACAAACAGGTCTATTTTTCTTGTGATATTTACCCAACATATTGTCTACTTATTTTGAGTATAAAAAATCTAATCTCATGAAATTTTTTCCTGTATAATTTTCAATGTTGATTGCGATGTATATGTATGTAAGTACATTGAAAGTGTAACATTTGGTACTCCATCAATAGTTGATACTATGACGTCAGCTACTGTATAGAGTCTAAGAAGCGAGCTTGTATACATATTACTCGCAAAAAAAGAGAAAAATTGAGATGAAGAAACAGAATATATAAGAAGAATGGTATTTGAAGATTGAAAATTGACTTAATTTTTTAATTACAATATTGTTAATTCATTCATATACATCATTTTATTATTATAAATGTATCCTATTTATAAAGCAGGTCTGTTGGGTTTATTAATGTAATTTGTATACATTTTTATTCATTTGTTATAAAGTTCATTGAGATTTCCTTATTTCCATTCTACAGACCTAACAGAGTGAGCGACTTAGGTCGCAGTGATATTAATAACAAAAAATGAGTTTAGAATTCGTACTGCGATCAAAGTCATTGTTATGAACTGGGAGGCTGTATCGACTGCTTATAATGCAACAATGGTCGCAGTACGCATAAATTCGTCTGTCAAAAATGTATCTATTTATTAGCATTCAATAAATGTAAGAGAGACAACGATCACTGTCGTAGTTAATTTATTATATTTTAGATCGCACTGCGATCATGGTCGCCTTACCTAATTGGGAAATGCAGAATTTTTATATACATAACGATATATATTTTAAATTTTGTTAAAATAATTAATTTAACGAAAAGTAAACATGATCGTCCAGATTTTTTTCTATCCTAAGAAACTAAAATAATAATAGTCTTGCCGTATTCATAACAAAAAATAACTGCATCTCAAAATATATTAACTTTTAACCAGTTTTCGAATAATTATCAGTCACTTGGAAACTATACACTTTATGGAAAATGACAGATAATAAATTTACGCCATGTTCACATCGTTTGAAAGCATAAACCTATTAAAATTCGTGGATTATTTATATATTAAGGGTGTCCATTGGAGGATAACATACAGGCTAAATTACATTTCTAAAATTCGTTTCTGTCAAAATCTGAAAAAGATTCAGAAATGTCTTCTCCACCATCTTTACCAGAAAGAAGACATTCATCTAATGATGATTGGATGTATAGTTCTAATACGTCCCTCACTACGGATCAGAGGATGAGCTTGATACAGATGACCCATTCTGAGAGTTCATGGATGAACCAAATTACTGCTATGAAGAGGAAGAAAGCGAAGAGGAGAGTGACGGTAATAAGGAGGAAGAGGAGGAAAGCGATACGAAAGATGAACATTGTTCTAATATGAATGACGAATCTGATTATGATGGTGATGACGAGGACAACTAGAGTAGTACTTTTAAATATGTATTTTGTTTTTAGAAATTTAAGCCTTTTTGTAATGTTAAATCTGTTAATTATAAATTTTTTTACAATTTTAGTTTTACTGGTGGCACATTTTTACTAATTTAATTCTTATGATTGTTGGAACAAGGACTATGGTGATAATTTTTAATGGGCTATGTCGAACTTACATGTCAACAATGTGATCCAATGTTTAAGTCAGAAAAATGTTAAATTAAATAAAATTGGATACACTGCGACTATTGTCGCAGTCACAAAAAAAATAATATCAGCGACTGAAGATAAATAAATGGCTAATTTAAGAATATAATCTAAACTGTGACCAATGTCACAGTGTAAAATTGAAAAGGTCCAATTTTCACAATATACAATTTAATTATAACCATATCTCCGCATATTAAACTGGTAACATAATTAAAAAACTTAATGTAATATTTCATTCAGAACTTGAGAATTAAACAATCCAACTTTCTCGTGAAATTTAAACTGCGACTCTGGTCGCAGTTATGAAAATACACTGCTCATTCTGTAACTGCTATAGACTGCGACAAAGTTGATATCAAATATAGTCAAATATGAACTGCGACTCTGGTCGCACTCTATGTTCAGTGAACTAAAATACAACATATGCGCCAACATTGTCGTAGTAGATTTTTAAAGTAATATTTCAACTGTATTCAAATATTACTATAAAATACAACATCTTAAAATATAACAAGAGATAGGGAACACTTGAAAAGCAACAACAATTTTCTCGTGAAAGATAAACTGCGACTCTGGTCACAGTTTTGAAAATACGCTCCTCATTATAAAACTGCTAATTGCGACCAAGGTCGCTGTCAAATTGTCACATATGAACTGCGACACTGGTCGCAGTCTATGTTCAATAAACTAAAGTACAACATATACGCAAACATTATCACGGTGGATTTTTAAAGCACAACATCTTACAAATAGAACAATAAATGGGAAACACTTGAAAAGTAACAAAAAACTATCTGTACTGCGACCTAGGTCGCAGTACAATGAAATGTCTCTTTCTTTAGCAATGCGACCATGGTCGTAGATGATGCCTGAAGATGTAAAAATAAAAACTTTATTCGTAACAGGTAGCTGCAACATGAAACTACTTTCTCTGCAAGTAAAAAATAAACATAAGTATTTGAAAATATCAAACTTTAAATTAAATTATTTACAAGTTTAATTTCAACCAATAATGGACAACCGGTCCTGTAATGGCCCAGCTGTTGACAGTTTTCACACTTTCGATACTTCACTTCCTTCTGTGATAAAGAATCTTCAAAACCAGACTTAATCATGGATGCACCTTTAGGCCTCCCCTTGGTTGGTACAGAACCAGTTGAATCGCGTATAGTCAATTCTTCACCATATCACAAAACAATGACGGATCCACTAGAACCAATATTTGTTTCAGACTGTGATGATTGAGAATAGACTGACCTGGATATGTATTCATTACTAGTTTCTGCAGTAAATTTTTCCAAAAAAGCATCCAATTTTGAAAGATGGATATCCAAATCGGCCACCATTTCAAGAATTGTATTAAATTTGGAACACAGTGCCCACAGTCTAGTCATCCCTCGAGTATCTTGATTGGGAAAAGGCCTAATTCCATTTTCAATTGCAACATTTTTGTAATGCGCAATCCAACCTTCATTTCTATAGTATATAGGATTCTGGTATATGTGTAATGTGATTGCGCCACAAAATGCACAGAATATGTCTACAAAGGATACTCTCTGTTTCGAATGATGTGCAACTATAAGACATATTAAGTTCAGCAGAATTCTCATAATTGACCTGTTCTTAAGTGTCTTTTGATTCTGAAAATTCACCAACCAAATATTTGGCTCCAGGTCCATCATGTTCCAACTCTTCTGAAAAGAGTGTCATTACAATTGCCCATTCCTTATGGAACAACTGAAAAATCTTCGTGGTATACAACTTTGAAACTTGAATCTCATATGGATTCGATGTACAAGACACAGAATTCAAACCCTGAAAGTCTTATTGAGATTCAGAACTACAACGGGCAGCGACAGCTTTATCGTATTAGTAGACAAATTCAACTAGTTTTGTGTTTGCATTCACAAAACCATCAAAGAAGAGATTAATACTCTAAGACCTATAACTGGTTGCCATTCTAACAAAGAAAATATCCTTAAGATAAGTATTAACCCAGTGTCCACGCAATCTATATATCTTTAACAACTAACTATCTTCTTCTTCTTCTATATGATATTTTTTCTTCATCAATCTCTATCGTTCCTCGCATGTGTTTAAAGATGAAAATCAGAGACAAAATCTTTCCCACACATATTCGTCAGTGAGATTTGTTGCTCGGCAATATGTTTTCGTACATGTCAAAAACAAAATTGGTGCCGAGTAGTTGGAAAACCATCTTGATAGCATCACCGATCTGGCATCCTGATCAGTAATAATCACTTTTGGTGCAACTCCGTGCATGTATTTGAGCCATTTATTGAATAGCTAAACAAATGTATACATCTGCTCATCTGCAAGCATTGCACAGCCAAACAAAATTGATTGTCGATGATGATTCACTCCAGTGAATGAAGCAAATGGTAGGTTCAAGTGATTAGTCCTGTATGTTGTGTCAAATACAATCACATCACAAAAAGTCAAATATGAGAAAATTGCTCTTCCATCAGCCTAAAAAATAATTCTAAGTATGCCCGCATTATCAACTTCACTGGCAAAGAAAAAATCTGGATCGGACTCGACTTTTTCTTGAAAATATTTGATGATTAAAATAAACCCATGACCAATGTTATTTCTAGGGTGACGAGTAAAATCAATTACATTTTGTGGGCTTACTTCTTCACAACCTTCTCCGTGGTTCATTTGCATTAACAACACGAGAAATATTTGAAGGGCAAATTCTTACATCAACCAAATTGCTCATAATATTTCTGCTAATTTTTGATTGATGTGTTTGGTGAGAGTAAAAGTGATGGACCTTATCTGGGCTTGATAATTCATGTGAATGAGAATCAATAAACTTGGTGACAACTCAAGATCTTCTGTCTAATAATAAACGAAGACGCATATATATCTCAGCAGGATACGTAATTCTAGTGTCGATTCGACGGTTGACTGTAAGCTCATCTTGTCTTTGGTCACACAACTTCTTCACACCCTCCTTATTGCAACAAAATTTTTTGCAAAAAACTTTATAAGGAGGCCTCCGTGACTTATCTATTCCTTTTCTTCTCACACCAAAATCTCTGTTCCTTATATAAGAATTGTAAAAGTTGTATGCATCATCATCCGTGGAAAACTGTTTCCATAAAAATAAGTGAGCTTCCAGACATTTCTCCATATGAATTCAGATCATACAAAATAAATTGCCAAACTAAATAAAAAGAAATAATTGAAAATTACACATCTGACTTATAATAAATAAAACTGCGACCAAGGTTGCAGATGTAAAGAAATCTATAACTTCTGAAAAAAAACTACGACCGTAGTCGCAGTTCTCCGTGTAGCCAGGTTTTTAAAAAAGGTGAATAATAACTGTGAAAATTTGTCATTAATATATACTGCTACCTTAAGTCTCAGTTCTTAAAATTTAGTGTATAAAATAGATATAATTGAAAAACACACGTCTGAACTATAAAAAATAAGACTGCGACTAAGATCATAGTTATAAAGCTAGATTTGGCAACTAAAAAAATATTTTAATACATATTGCGACCGTGGCCGCAGTTCTTACAATTTAATGTATTAAATTAAATAAGTGCGACTGAGATCGCATTTAACAAAACTGTGAAATTGTTTCTGAAAAAAACTTTAGTAAAAGGTATTATATTGTTCTGTAAAATGAAATTTAGTTCGCAGTTCCATATACGCTACACAAAATTTTTTACATATAAGAAATTTGCGAGGAAAAAAGGATAAAATAAAAACTGTTGATCAGCATCCAAAGATCTAAACACTTCAATACTTTCAATATTCTGAGAGAAAATTGAACCAGATAATATATGATTCATATTTAGATCAGGAGATAGAGATCTCTTACGACGGCGATCAGAATTGGCAGGGGAAGTGTTCTGCTCTAACGTCAATATTAAAATAAAAAAGGAGAAAAACCTGATCCGGAAACCGCTATTTTTAGAAAAAAACTTTATGGCAGGAAAAGAAAAACTTAAATCTGACAACGAGCAGAAAAAGAAATAGAGAAAAAAATAATAATAAATAATAGCGTGACAAGTACCTTTTACCGAGAGGCATTTAGTAATTTAACTTATTTCAATAAGCGGGCGCAACTTATTGGTGGGGCAAATAATGTGCCACGTCACCGCAGGCTGAGAGAGACTCTCAACTGTTAGTTGATATACATATTTCTGTGTGTGTATATATATAGAGAGAAAGGAATTTGTATCTCAGCCGCCAGCTAAGAGACTCTCTCAGCTGGCGCAACGTGGTTGAATTTCAATCACAATTTTGAGTGCTGGTGCCATAATCGCAGTTTTATATGAGCACTGTGATTAAGTCGAAGTCTTTTCATGAGGACTGGTGCTAAGGTCACAGTCGTTTTCTGAGGACTGCTACCATAGTTACAATCCTAATTACACTGAAATTATATGATTTTTTAGGACTGCAACCATGTTGCAGTAAGTTTACGATCATATTGAAGTGACAGCTGAGAGAGTCTCTCTCAGCTGGCGGCTGAGGTACATTTTTCTCATATACATATATATATATATATATATATATATATATATATATATATATATATATATAATATATTATTTTAAATAAATAAATTTGCTCCTTAAAATCTATTTATCAATATTATTTATAAAAATTCCATATATTTATACATACACACATGTGAATGAATATATATTTATTTGTTTTAAAGATAATATTTTCTTAAAAAATAAATTTGTAAATATTTATAAAAATTTGTAAATATTTATAAATTTTAAAAAAATAAAATTATTGATATTAATTATATTAATCAAGTATTAGTGGGTTGGGATATTACATCAAAATTCCTTAGGAAAAAAATACTTACATGTGGTGTATTTTAACATATATATTATTATTAATGTACAATAATATAAATAATATGTACTAATTATATGATATTATACTACATAATAATAAGTACAATAATCATATAATATAATATAAATGATAATACTTATATATACGTCATATAAATTGATATATTAATTAATATATTTTATAATATGTACTATTTAGTATCATATTTTAAAATATAATATAGGTATCGATTAATAATATTAAACATAATATTATTAAAAGATACTGATAAATTAATATTAAGTTATATATTATGGATATATTTTTTATTTTATAATTATTACATATTTTATATTTATAATTATTATAAAATTAAATATTTTGGGCATAAGTAATATATTAAGAATAATATTTAAATTATTATAATATACTAATATATTATTATTAATATATATATTACATGCTGCTGTATTTAAAATTATTATAATATTAAATAGTTTGAGGAAACATAATTATTCGCTTTTAATATATTATAATAATATAATATTACATATATTTCTTTATATAATTTAAGATTCATATTACATGTATTGATAATGATAATTAACTAATATTAATAGATAATATATAAATAATATTAGGAGATCATCAATAATATATTATATATTGTGTATAGTTATATTAATGTTAGTATTATAATATTATTATATATCAATTATAATTTTATTATTGTAGTATAATGTTATACTAAATATACTATTAAGAATATTAATTAATATTATGATTAAATATTATGTTAAATATTATTATTATACTATATAGTTACAAATTAATATTATAATTATAATATTTAATGTATGTCCTTACGGAGTTTAAAACAGAGTTGAGTTTGATTTTCAACTTATAAGGGCTTAAATATAAAAATATGGCTTCATTAATTGTAGGCCAAAGTGGCACAATGGTTAGTATGCTTAATTTAGTCACTTGGAACTTGAATTTGATCCCTAGGATCACATGTTTATCTATTTTTTTAATTTTTTAAACTTAAATATAAATAAATGGTTTTATTAAATGCAGGCCAAAATGGCATAGTGGTTAACATGCTTAATTCACTAACTCGGATTTGATCCACATCATTGTGTATTTATTCATTTTTTTAAAAATTTTTTTAAGGATTAAATGAAGTGGGCTTTGGGGCCTTTCGGCTCAGAAGTTAACTAAATGGGGATGAAATGTGAAAAGAGAAATGATGCAAGCCTGGTTTTGAGCTTGGCTAAGGCTAAAGAAAAGGAAGAGAAAACAAAATTGGGATGAACTTGCGCTTGGCTTATTCTTTTACTTAATCCATGATAGTAATTACATTTTTTTAATTATAAGTGATTAGAGTTTTTATTACAAATTTAAAATTATAAGTAATTACAATTTATATTATAATTATTAAATAATAATATTAATAATGATGAGTATCAAATATTATTAAAATTAAACTTAAAAATATAATTATTACAAGATGATAAGTAGTTCTTTTAACATTTCATTAATTAAGTAATTTTCAAGTTGATAATTGTTAATGATTATATTATAAATTGTGATAGTAATAATTAATATAATTATTTTATTTTTAAAGAAATTTAATAATGAGATATCAGAAACTATCATGATACACACACACATAAGAGGATGGCGGTGGAGTGAAGGGCACGTGATGAAGTTGGGTTTGCAGCAAGGGAAAAAGCCTAGGAAGGGAGAGAAATGAGGGAAGAAAAAGAGAAAATAAAAATAAATAAAGAATTTAGGCTGGACCTCTCAGGCTTGATTCAAAGAAAATTAGAGGAAAGAGGGAAAAAGAGAGTGGAACGGGCTCATATCTATGGGCTATAAATATTAAGAATAATTATAACTTCTTATATTATTGATATTATTATTATTAGTTAGTATTATATAATAGGAGGATTACATATTCACACACATCACAAATATTTTATAGCAGTATTTCTGACCTGAAATAATTATATAAATGTAGGTGAAAAGGAAAAAGAGGAATGGCGCAGGCCTGGGCTTTGGGCTTGACCAAGGCTAAAAGAAAAGAAAGAGAAAATAAAAATGGGGTGAGCTAAGCTTATTCTTCAGCTTAATAATAGTAATTATTTCTTTTAAAATTATAAGTATTTGAATTTTTATTACAATTACAAAATTATAAGTAATTATAATTTATATTATAATTATTATATTATTATATTAATGTGATGAGTATCAAATATTGATTAAATTATAATTATAATTATTACAAGATGATAAGTAGTTCTTTCAACTTTTCATTAATTAAGTAATTTTCAAGTTGATAATTATTAATGATTATATTATAAATTGTTATATAATAATTAATATAATTATTTTATTTTTAAAAGAATTTAATGATGAGGTGTCATAAACTATATTATGCAATAATAGTTTTCATGATATATATATATATATATATATATATATATATATATATATATATATATATATAAAGAGGAGAGAATGGCAGTATAGTGAAGGCGGTGGAGTGAAGGGCACGTGCAATCATTGGATTGGCAGCAAGGGAAAAAAGAACCTGGGAATGGAGAGAAATAAGGGGGAAAAAGAGGGGAAAAAAACCTCTTGAGCTTGGTTCAAACAAAATGAGAGAAAAAGAGAGTGGTCGGGCTCATATGTGTGGGATAAGAATATTAAGAATAATTAAAACTTATTATTATTGTAGATATTATTATTATTATTAATTAGTATCATAGAATATGAGTATTACATATTTACACACATCACAAATATTATGGCAGTATTTCTGATCTGAAATATTTTTCAACAAAAAAAATTCTGTGTAAACTTTATTTATCAATATTCTTTATAAATACATATTCTAAGAAAATATATAAATATACACGCATGTATGTATTTGTAAAATATATAATTTATTTATTTGAACTGTATATTTAACATAACAAAATAATTGCTTAACATGAAGAGTAATATAATTTTTTTATTAACACAATTTATTGTAACACAGACAATTTGATTAATTATATAATTATAAGTGTTATTAAATAAATACAAATATCTATATAATTATTTTAAATTTTTCAAGAATTTCATTAAACTGATGAGTTCAACTACTTGCCTCAGCCCCTGCTAATAGCGGGGGATACTTGCTAGTAGTATGAAGAGCACTACCCTTCTCATTAATCTTGTGCTAGTTTGGTGATGATTAGTTTGAGAGAATCAGCTTACTTTAATCTTGTGTCAATAATTTGGTCCATGTAATTAGGAGAACTGCAAGTCCTCTTATACACAAGGACTTTCAAATCATTTGAAAGTCTGTATTAAATTATAATTTTTTTATATAATACTCTCTTAATTTAATAATTTAAGCATATTCTACTCTTAAATATAATATAAGATAAATTGTGGAAAGAGTATTCAGAGTTTAAAGAAATCTCAAAATGGGTATCATATTTTATTTTATTTTTAATAAAAATGAATACCTACTATTAATTCTGTTAGTAGACAGTTACTTTCTGTTAGTGGGTATTAGTTCTGAGTTCACGTTATCACTTGTTCTCTCGCCCATTGGTCTCCCTCTCCCCACTATTAATCTATTATAGATTAATTAATACTTTTAGATTTCTCTCTCCTTTCCCAGTGGTCTCCCTCTCACTCTCTCTCCCATTAATCTATTATAGATTAATTAATATTTTTACATTAACAATTATTGTTTTTACTAGAACATCTAACAAGACACACTTTATTATTCCTAAAGTAAAGGAGTAATCAAACACTTACAAACGTAAAAGAATAAAACAATGAAATTAATGAACATTCTTATGTGTATTATGAATAATATTTATAATAATGGAAGATGAATACAAGTAAATAACCAATAATAGATTCTCAAATAGTACAAAGTGTTTAACGTAACATACAGAATTATAGCAGCATCGCTATTTCTTGATGGGATTGAAATAAGTATATGTTCTAGTTCTGCAGGAGGCACCTATAGTAGAGATATACTATCAAGAGAAATAAAAGTAATTTATGAAATAAATACTTCACTTGTCCAATATATTTACTAATTATTTTGAAATATTGAGCACGTGATAAGCCTTGTACTTGATCAGTTCCTTTAACCTATCAACAATAATAGGAACCCATCATGATTGAAACAGCAGAGATCACCAGTTTTAAGCCAGCCTTTTGGAGTCAAGGTGGATGGAATTCAAGTTGTACAAAAGAAACTTGTAATAATCTACACCAAGCCAAAAATCAAATTTGTAAAGCATGTATTTGCAAAAACTAGACTCACCAAATACTTGTACGTTGCTAACTATGCATGACTCAAGCAACAAGACTCTCATCCTCTCCTGCATGGTTGTATGTTTGAATCTTTCTATCTTCAATGGACGAGAAAATATTTTAATCTAAATTTGTAGAGTGAAATAAGAGATATATTATCCAACAGTTCTACTACACACAGCACACACAAGCACCGCTAGGCTCGTTTAAAAATTCCTGAAGACTCGTTCATGACTCAGAAGGTGTATATGGACATTATTCGTAACTCGTGGAGGCTAAATTGTCGTGATTTTTGATTTGTCTCCAATACATATACAATCTTCATTTCATTCTCCTTTTACAGGAGTTTCTTTCCTCATCGAGTTTTCTTCTCATTGTGGGAGACATGATGTAACGTTACAAGACTCTAACTTTCTCCAAAAAAGAAAACACACTTGCATATTGTTTCAATATCGAAAGTTGATCTAACATGCACTTGTCATATTAATTATTTCAACCCATTAGGGTAAATACACGGCGATACAGTGTGACAACTCGGCCTCTATGGGGACAATTTATTGCATTCCGGTAACTGATTTATTGTTAGATTTGAGGAGGTAGTCAATGAATCCCATCACATACTCATCGTGAAGTGCTCTGACGGAAAACACAGCGCCCATTTCTCTCGTCTTGCTCCTCACTCCCTCTCCCTCTTCTTCGATCATCGCCGTCACCAACGACTTGGCGATCGTGTTCCTATTGAAGGACCCGTCCTCGTTTTTCTCCGCTTCGATTGCGAGGCCTTTCTCGACAAGCAGCCTCGCGTTGAGACCCTGATCGAAGATCGTTGGCAAGACTACAAGCACATGCCCATGGCCAAGCGTCTCAATGACAGATCCCCATCCAGAGTGAAAGAACGATCCCCCAACACAAGGATGGGCCAAGATTTCAAGCTGCGGCGCCCACCCGAAGCTAACCACGCCTCGCCCGGCGGTCCGGCCGACGAACCCTCCGGCAGAGCTTCCTCGTCTTGGCCCGTTACCCAAGCAGGCCTTCTCAAAGCCCACAGGAAAGGCACATTCGACATCTCCAGGCCATGGCTAGCTCACTCACCTGGTTCTCACTCAACTTCAATTCACTCCCAAAGCTCACAAAAACTACAGATCTAGGCTTTTGCATATCAAGCCACTTGAATATCTTTCCCCAACCATCCTTTGATTTCCTCTCCGCTGCTGATTCCGGCGGAAGCAATCCAATCGGAATCACCGGCTTCCGGTACAACTTCTCAAGCAATTGCAAGTGCTCACCTTCATACTCCCTGCAGCTCCGACACGCGACGGCGGTGCACCCTTCGACGCTGACCCTGAGACGCTCCATGTCGCTCACGCCCGAAGCGTTTACATTGATCGCTCCGGGGTAGAAGATCTCCGCCTCGCTGAGCCGGAATGCCACGGCCGAGGGGAAAGGGACCCAGTCGGGCTTCACGGTCATGCTCTCCGGCGACGGCCACCACCGCTTCTGCCCATCCTCGGTCATCGACTCCGGTGGGCCGAAGAAGCTGATCGCAGCAGCGGAGTAGACGGAGAAGAAGACGCATGGCACGTCGAACTTACGACCGATGTCGATGATCCAATAAGGGATGAAGTCGTGAAGAATGTAGTCTGGGGACTGGTGTTCGACGAAATGCCTGATGGGATTCTTTAGGGAGTCGTAGGCAATCTTCAGGTACTGAGTGTCGGTGAACGAGACGTCGACGGTGGCCTCGGCGTCTTCGGGAAGGCCTTCGACCGGGGGCAAGGGGAGGTCGATGAATTTGATGAGGGCTGAGAGGTGAGTAGGTACTTTGGGGAGCCTGCGAGTGTTTCGAGGAGTCGAGAGGAAGGAGACGCGGTGGCCGGCGGTGGCCAAGGCGACGGCGAGGTGGAGGAAGGGGATCATGTGGCCGAAGGCCAGCCATGGGAGGATGGCTACGTGAAGAGCTTCTCTGTGACCGGCCATGTAGAGAGGGGATTGTAGGCTCGCAGCTTCTCTACCCAAGCACAATGTTTTGACAAATGATACGACTTGTGTTTGTTTGATGCCATGGGCCATTTGTTTAAAGTTGTTGCATTTTAACAAATGAGGCGGGGAAGGCAGTTATTGCTATGTTACGTCATATATTAGACCACCGCATTAAGTGCCCGTTGGACTTTAGAGATTGGGAAAATTGTGATTAGGCCCAAGGAAACTGTCATGTGAACAACTCTCTACACGTTGAAATTATATAGTCAAATCTCATGACCTAGTTTTTAAGTGAAAAACTCTTGTCCTCATCAAAAAAAAATACCTGGTATTGTCTAAATTGTTCTTGATTAGATGCCCTCTCTGAGTTGATTTGAGCAGTCGACATAATAGGCATTTAATACTTGTCACGCACTAGAGATCAGGTTTGAAGGTTTTTTTGTCTTTTCTTTTCTAAATTCTATACACCTCAAGGTGGATAATTATTTTTTTTTGCATTGATAATTTTTTTGCAGAAATAATTTATTAATTATAACTTCTTTATATCTCTAATATTATGTCTACATTATCTAAACTTCTGTCCACCTTCTTATATATTTTGTCTATTTTTTCAAAATTATGTCCACTTTATTTATATTCTGTCCATTTTCTTCGTTAATTTCTGTCTATTCTTATAAATTTCAGTTAAACTTTCATTTTTCTATATATCTTTGTCAACTTTTGTCTTTTTTTATAAATTTCTGTCTAACTTTGTCATGATTTATCTCACTTGACCAAATAAACGGCAAACAAGAATATGTTTGTCATGGAGAGATTTATAGGCTTTAAGGAGATAAAAATAAAATGGGGAGATTATTATAAAATAGAAAAATAGAAAATTAATTATAAAACATGGAGATCACAGTCAATTTTTCTGTCTATCTTACTCAACTTCTATCTATTTTTTTTATATCTGTGTTTAACTTTCACTTTTTTGTCCACCTTCGTCAATTTCTGTGTAATTTTTGTATTTCTATTCAACTTTTATCTTTTTTATCCATCTTATTTGACTTCTGTCTTTTTTTTATATTTCTGTCCAACTTTTGTCTTTTTATCCACCTTCATCAATTTCTGTCTATTTTTTTTATATTTTGTCCAACTTTTATCTTTTTTGTCCACCTTCATCAATTTATGTCTAATTTTATGAAAAAATTCCAACTTGCTAGCTTTAGGTGGACAGAAATATAACACATATGCCCAAAAAAAAATCTCCATAAAAAAATTATCAGTGCAAAAAAAATTATCCACGTTGAGGTTGACAGAAATTACTAAAGAATGAATAACTTCTTTCTACTTTTTTATATTTCTATATAACTTTTATCTTTCTTATCCATTTGCGTCAATTTTTGTCTACTTTTTTTATATTTCTGTCCAACTTTTGTCTTTTTGGTTCACCTATGTCATTTTACGTCTAATTTTATAAATTTCCTTCCAACTTTTTTGATTGTGGTGAACAGAAATATAGCGTATATGTAGAAAATTATCTCTACAAAAATAAAAATATCCATCTTGAGGAAAAAAAACTTATCCAACTTGAGGTGGACAGAAACCACAGAAAAATGAACAACTTCTATCTATTTTTTTATACTTTTTTGTCCAATTTTGTCGACTTTTATAAATTCTGAGCATTTTTTATTTTTTTGTGCACTTCGTCAATTTTTGTCTACTTTTTTAATATTTTTTTTCTAACTTTCGTCTTTTGGTCCTCCTTTGTCAATTTTTTTCTACTTTTTTATGTTTTTGTTCAACTTTCATTTTTTTGTCCATCTTCATCAATTTTTTTCTAATTTTATAAATATTTTTTTTAACTTTCTAGCTTGAGGTTGACAGAAATATAACATATATGAAAAAAATTATCTCTACAAAAAAAATTACCAATGTAAAAAAATTTATCCACCTTGATGTGGAAAAAAAACTACAAAAGAATAAACAAAAAAAAGCTCTCAAACTGGCCCACGCGACTAGCCCGTGACAAGCATTAAATGCATGTCACACGGGCCTCTCAAATCAACTCAGACAGAGCATCTAATTAAGGACAATATGAGCAATATGAAATTTTTTTGACGAGGACAAGTACTTTTTCACTTAAAAACTTGGTCAAGAAACTTGACCCCATGATTTCAAGTATAGAAATTTTGTCACATGAAAGTTTCATCTCGGGGGCCTAAAGACAATTTCCTCTCAGATATTTATGCTGTTGTTAGCTGTTTACTTGTGGTAGACAACAAATAAAAGAAGTGACACATGTTGTCAAAAGTGGACAAGTTACAGCTTGGGCCTGTCATTCGGAATTGGACACAGCGCTGGTTCATGACTAAGCTTGAATGCGTCATTGTCGAGCAATAGTCTACGTAGTAGTTCGCTATACTTTGTTGCATGAAATGAGTCAAAGCGCATGGCCTGCTTTCATGGAATATGGCTTCAGGATATTTATTTATCCTAGACTCTATAAAGCATGATGGGCTCATATTATTTTCGGGTCGCCTCTGGGCTCGTTTCTACCGGCACAACCTTCTCATGACCCGGCCCAGTCTAAAAAATGCATGGTTAGAGGCTCAATTGGAGCTGAGATCCAAATCCTATTTTTAATAATTTTGTTTCTAATGAGTAATAAATAGTCTATGGTGCATCTTGAGGGAACTAGTCTATCATGTATCGACACATTATATGTTTTACTATCTTAATTTGATCACTCCTAAATTAAATATTATTAATTGGGGATTACAATGACTTAAGTTTATTCTAAAAAGTAAAGAGCGTGGAGATCGAATGGTTTAGATTGGATCTAAATTATTTAGTGAATCAAAACATAAAAAAAAAGGTTATAAAATAAATAATTGGATGATTAAATGTTGTACTATTAGTGTTATAATTGTTATATCTGATAACTAATCAAGGTGAACCTGTCCAAATAGGCAGGTCGGTGAAAATCCGGTGAGAGATTTTCTGTTCAACTGAACGTTCCTTAATTACATACCACCTTTCAGATTTGCTCCTAAGGCACAAATCGAGCTGGTATTTAGTTAGTATTATATGAGTAATAAATCAACAAGATACATAATTCAATCATAATTTAGCTAACAATAATTTTTATTAAAATAAATATTCCATCATAAATACTTTATTCAACATAATCTCTGCAATAAGAACTTTAGATCAAATAGACAGAGAATATATTGAAATTTAATAATTCCTACAATACTAAAGTTTGTATATACAGACAAAGTAACAGAATGAAACCAGATTTAGAGCGAGGTATGCGCAAAGCGAATCTCCTTAACAAAGAAAGCTTTGTTGGCCGCTTCTAGACAAGCACAACCCTGTCTGTTCGGCCAACTCCGACCGAACAAAGACAGCTCTGTTTGGACGGAGAGGCCAAACAGAGGGAATGAAAGCTCTGGGGGAAAGAAGGTGAAAGTACATCTAGAGAGGGGTGAATAAGTGTAACACTAATCTAATGACAAATATTACGGAATTAAAAAACTTTTACACTAAACATATAGATATCCAAAGAGTAAAACCGAATTCCCAGTGAAGAGCTCTAGAATTTCTCCTCAAGATTCTTCTAGATTAAGAGTTGAGGTGTTTCAATAGCTTTCTTGGAATGATACGAGTTAATGATCGTACGCGTATTTTGCATTATTTTTGTTACGTTCCTACTTTTTTCGGTAATAAATCCTACTAATGCCTTATTTTAATGTCTTATTTTGCAGGTTTTCTTAATGAAGGGAGAGAAGTTAACACAAAAAACTAGTTAAATTCTGATTTAATTGAATCTATTAGGCTAACTGAAGATAAAGAGAAATAAATACAGTTAAAATCGAAAAAATTAATTTGGTTAGGTTGAAGAATCAAAGGGATATTGTTAAAATTCAAAAATCTAAAAGAGATATTATCAGAAATTTTTTTCAATTGGGCAAGCGATTTTGTCCATATCTCTAATCTTATCTCCAATCTTATCAGAAGATCTTTTCTGTTGGGCTAGCGATTTGATCTCATCTTCAAGCACGCTCTCCATTATCCATTTCAACCTATAAATACCATTACTTCAGAAAGCAAAGGCACCACTCCAGCAGAGAAAGCTTAGGTTAGGTTTTGCTTTAGTTTTAATTTAGGTTTTTATTTTTCTTTTAATGTAATTTTAGATTTATTTTTGTAACTTAGAGGAGAGAAGAGTTTCATGAGAGAATGAGAGTGAAGATTGTACTGAGAGTAACAACGGTGTAAATATTCTTCTTTTCCTTCATTTACTTGATTGAATCTAGAGTTACATTCTTTTTCTTCATTTTTGTTTTTCTCTTACTTTCCTTTGAGGTACTTGTAAATCTAAATGACTCTGATAGCTTCGAAACTGTCTTGCCCTTACAAGTGCCATTGATGGCTTATGGTGATGGATAGCCATTTCTAAATTAGTTTAACCTTGCACCTTTATTTCATAATTTAGAATGGGAATGGTGAAGATCCTATACGCCATACTTCGATCATCTTTAAACCAAGGTAATTTGTTGCAACGGATCCAAGATAAGCAAGCGCCAAAGAGGTAAGTAAGTATTCTTTAGTTTTTATTTTTTTGTTTTTTAGTTTAGAAACACATTCTAAAAACCAACTATTATTCTTTCTTTTGATTCTTTCTTTTAACTTAGCTTTCCCTTTCTTTTGAAACATCATCAACATTATCATCTTCTTAACTCTTTTATTTTTTTTTCTAAAGCTGAAAAGAACTTTTAACTTATTTTTGTAAACTAAAAAGAAATAAATTTACTTAACGCTTCCATCGCAGCCCCTTCTTGTGGATCGCGACTTGCATAACCATTTGCTATAGCGACAGAGTTTGTTGGAACTTAGATTTTAATGATAACATTTGTGATGCAGATGCATTGGAGTTCTATCTCAAAAGCTTATGATGAGTTCTAAGTGCTCAAGACTACTCAAGGATATTTGATTATTTTGTGTATTTGATATAGAATGTTAAAAGCCTTGAAACATACACACTTTAGTCATATAGTCGACTTATATCTAAGTCTAGTCGACTTATATATCCTCTAGCCAACTTGACCTTTTATGTAGTCGACTAAGTCCTGTACAGAAAAGATATCCACTCTCTATTTGTTGACTGTAATCAATATTAGTCGACTACCCTATTCTATAAGTCGACTAATAGTAGTTTCCAGAGACTTGCATATATGTATCATATAGCTGATAGTCGACTGATCCCTTCTGCTAGTCGACTTACTCAGTCAAAAATGCCTATACTAGTCGACTTACTCCCTACCCTAGTCGACTTATAACAGTTTCTAACTTTTAAACAATTATAATTTTCTGGTGTTTATCTAACGTTCTAATATTCAAATTTGTCTTGATAACTGCCCTAACTGACCATAGATTTCAGTTATAAATAGGGATGTTGTCCTAGGCTAAATACACCAATTCAAAACCATAATTTTCTGTCCAAACTCCGTTGAAAAATTCTACTTTCCAGAACACTAGTTTTCACTTTCATTTCTTCATATAATTCCAATCTTATTGTAAAGAATTCTGAGAGTCCACCTATAAGAGTTCTTGTTCATGATCACATACAAGTCTCAAGGCTTATAAGATATTTTGTAATCACTCAAAGAGAAGTATTGTACAATGTTATCTTCTTGGTGTTGAGAAGAGGTGTACAAGGGAATTGTCTTCTTAGTTTAGAAAAGAGTTGAACGGATTTGACAAACGTTGTTTGTCAAGTGGTGTTCAAGAAGTTGATTTTGGGTGTACAAAATCAGGATAAGAAAAATCTCAAGCGGTTTACTTGGGGACTGGATGTAGGTCACGAGGATTAAATCAGGATAAAATCTCTTGTGTTTGCGTTTGACTTTTTTTGAGATTTATTTCTTTTCTTGCAAGTTATTTTATTTAATGCTAATTATCTTTATTTTAGTGTTATGTTGACATTAGGTTTTACATCCTACAATTGGTATTAGAGCCTACCAATAGCCTATCAACACCCTATAAACATGGCAACGGAGTTTCCTTCATCATAATTCAGAGAAGGACATTCTACACAACGTTCACCACTATTTGATGGATCAAACTATAACTACTGAAAGTGTAGAATGAAGATCTACTTGCAATTACTCAATTATGAACTTTGGAACATAATAGAAGCACCGTACACCAAGCCGACCATCAATTACAACGCGTTGAGTGAAGAACAAAAGAAATCTATAAATCTAGATGCCAAAGCAATGAACGCGCTTTTCTGTGCCTTGAACAAAGAAGAATTCAATCGCGTGTCAATGGTCAGATCTACAAATTAAATATGGCAGATTTTACAGGTAACACATGAAGGTACAAATAAGATTAAAGAATCTAAAATTTCTATTCTTATTCACAGGTTTGAACTCTTCAAAATGAAGGAGAACGAAACAATTTCAGAAATGATTACAAGATTCACGGACATTACAAATTCTTTAGCATCCCTTAGAAAGGAATACACTCAAATGGAAAAAGTTAGAAAGGTTCTCCGTACAGTCACATCAGATTGGGAGAAGAAAATCACTGCAATAGAAGATGCAAATGATCTCCCAACAATGTCATTAGAAAACCTTATTGATAATTTAATGGCATATGAAGTGCAACTTGAAGATCGGAAGAATGATGAACTTTAACTTCAGTCAAAGAAGAAAATACTTACCTTTCATACATTCTCCGATACAGAAAATTCAGATGATGATGAAGAGGAGATGGCAATGCTCTCAAGAAAATTCAAAAAGTTCTTAAAGTAAGGTAAGTTTAATTCTATATGTTTTAATTGTAATAAAACAGGTCATATGAAGAAGGATTGCCCATTGCTCAAAAACAAAGGGAAATTTAAGAGCAAAAAGTTTAAAAAGAAGAAAGATTATCAAGCAACATGGGAGAATAGTGATTCATCTTCCTCAGATGAAGAAGAAGCCATTGAGCATGCCAATGTTTGTTTTATGACTCAAGAAGAAGCTAAGGTACAATATATTGAACTATTAGATGCATTTCATAAGTTATATGATGATCTTAAGAATGGAAAGATTAAAAATAAATCTTTATCAAAGGAAAATGAAAGACTCAACAAAGAAAATTATGTTTATATTTCTCAAATTTTCTATAAATTCTCAAAAAGATGACTTTGAAAAAGTTATATCATCATTGAAAAAGGATAATGAGAATTTATTACAAGATAATACTTTATTGAAAAGAGAAACTATATTTTTAAATGAAAGAATTTCTATTTTAAATAAAGACATGATAAGTTTCAAAGATAAATATGAAAATTTTTTGAATAAAGTGAAAAAGTTTAGTAAAGGAAAAGAAAATTTAAATGATATATTGTAATATCAAAAGATTTCATATAATCATTTTGGACTTGGATTTTCAAAAGATAAGCATATTGTTCTTGGTTGTTCAAAAAATAATGTTGAAAGAACTACACATGTCTATAAAAAGAATAATGATAATTCTTTTATTAAGAAGACCATGAAATCAAAGTATAAATATATATGGATTCCTAAAAATTTAAGTATTGTTGATAAAAATACTTATATTGCATCATATATATATATACATCATATATGTAATTCATGCAATTTTGTTTATACTAACAGATGGAAATCAAATTCAAATTGGGTTTGGGTTCCAAAAAGTTAATATTTTGATAATGTTATGATTGGTACCATTAACACTGTTTATCTTATAGGTACCTTACATGAAAAAGTGATTTTTTGATGATAGAAAATTTCAAACATATAATTTATTATATATATATATGTCATGATAAATGTTTTGCAGATGGCAAACACTTGTTTTCTATATTTGACCTGTTCTATGCAGGGGGGAAATATTTTTTGTTATAACATGTTTTCTGTAGGGGGAGTTATATGCACACAACTTGTCATTATCAAAAAGGAGGAGAATGTTGGAACTTAGATTTTGATGATAACATTTGTGATGCAAATGCATTGGAGCTCTATCTCAAAACTTATTGTAATATCCCTAGTTAGTAATACTGTATTTTTATTTTCCTAAAGTATTTATTTTAATTTACTGATTATTTTTTTAATCAACTTAATTTATTTTTTCTTCTTTCTTCTTGTGATTATTATTATTATTAAATATGCAAATTATTTTTGAGATAGTAAATGATGATTTGGCTTTATATATAATTACCAATATTTCTTATCAATATTTTTTAATTACTTATCACTATTATTTCTATTATTATTCTTATTATTAATTGCTATTATTATTATTTTATTATGATTATTATTATTTCTTATTAATATTAGTAGAGATATTATTATTAATATTATTGATATTATTTTAGTTATTACTATGTTTATTGTTAATTATTATTATTAGTGTTTATTATATAATTGTTAATTTCGTTGTTGTTATTATTTACCATTATTAATATTAGTTAATATGAATATTATTATTATTGATTTTTGTTAATGTTTATTATTATTATTATTATTTTGTAGTAATTATTATTTAGTGTTATAATTAGTATTATTGATATATATATATATATATATACATATGTATTATTAATATGGTTCTTATTATTATTTTCTCCTTCTTATTCCTAAACCCTTTGTTTCTAGCCCATAACCCATTAGCCTAGACCCAATATCCAATATACCTATACCCGTTACAAACCCTAACCCTAATCTAATTAATCTTCTTCCTTTTCAAACACAGCCTGTTGGCCCAAAGGCCTTCCACCCTAGTTTTGATGATGATTAACTCATGTAGTTATGTTTACTAATAATCTTGTGTTGTTTAAGTTTCAGATCTTTAACCAAGATATTAGTTGGTGATTAGCTTCAACAAGGAGTTTAGAAGCTTTTCATAGTGATTCCAGGGCCAATGCTTCAAGATCATACTTTGCCTAGCCCATGGATGGAGTTTTGGATCAAGTCAACTTGAAGATGAAGATCATCAAGAAGACTTAGGTATCCATAGTTTAGATAGTGTGTTTTAGATCCATTTGTAAAGTTTAGTATAGTTGATATGCTCAAATGCACAACACACAAAAGATTTATGTTTTGGATTTGGTTTTCATGAATAGTTTGATCAAAACAAGTTTAAATAGTTTTTATGTATATTAGATATGTTCTAGATATACATACATGCTTTTAACTTCCTAGACAAACTTATTTTGACTATCCTATTCATGTTTTGGAAAAATCAAGTTTGATAAAAATACAAGTTTTGTTTTGATAAAATTTGCAAGACTCAAAAATGAATTGATATGATTGATATATGTCTTGAAATTTTTATCACAAGTTTGTGTTTCAATACAAAATGTTAAAACAAGTTTTGTGAATTTTTAGAAGACTTAAAAGATTTTTCAAAATATTTTTAAACTGTTTTTTTGACCTAGAATTCTGTTCCAGGCTTTAACCAGTCGACTAAGTCAACTGACCAAGTCGACTAGGCTGAAGTCGGTCGACCGGGACGGTCGACCGACGTGCACAAATCTGTGCACGTTTGGAGACACTGGGACGGTCGACCCGGACGGTCGACCGGTCTGAGAGCAGTGCTCTCTGTTTGTTTGGGTCGACCGGGCCAGTCGACCGTGGTTGCCCAACGGTCACATTTCTGACCGTTGGCGGTCGACCGGGCCGGTCGACCGTCAGCCTGTCAGGCTGCCAACTCAGCCTAACGGCTAGTTTCTGGTTTGGCCTATATAAACCCCATCTCTTTGGGTTTTTGGCTAAGATTTTCAAGGAGAAAAATTTCTGGTTTCTAAAGTTTTAAAACAAGTTTTCAAAAGAGTTTTTGGGCTTTAAACTTCTCATCTTTATTGTTTTTGGTTTTTTGGAAAATCAAAGAAAACTAGGGTTTTGGGAGATTGTATTGATTTTCATTTTCTATCATTTACAAGTGATTTCCCTAGTAGTTTTTCTTTGTTGCTTGTTTCCAAAAACACCTTGTTTCCACACTTGAGCTATCATACTATCCTAATCTATTAGGATCTTGTTTTGTGAAAAAAGAAAAAGGAAAGAGGTTTGTGGTTGAAAGAGACCACCTATTGTAAACCCTTGATTTCTTGGTTGCTCTCTCTTTGGTAGAAGTTGAGGTTGTGAAATTGGGTTGTTGGTTTGCTCCCTCTAGTGAGAGGTGGAGTTGATTTGTAAACCCTCTTCGGTAGAGGTGTTGGTTGTTGTTGGTGTTTGGCTACGGGCCTACCCCTCGGTTGTGAGGTGGTTGTTTGAGAGAGGAGTTCGGTACTCCCGTGTTGTAAAAATTCTTCTCGGTGAAGGTTCCCTCGGTGGGAGTCCTCGGTGGACGTTATAGTGGATTGGAAATCCTACACGATGGTGTAGGCGGGGATGTAGAGCAAGGTGCTCGAACCTCGAAACATATCTTGGCCTTTGCGTTTGATCCACTTGTCTCTCAACTCTCTCTATTTACATTTGTGCAAAGCATCATTCTTATTGCCATATCATTCATATCATACTTGCTTGCATTTGTGTTGTGCCTTGTATTGATTTATATTGATATATCATCTTATATACTTGGTTGCTTGTGTGTGCCTCACTTGTACTTAATCAACAAGAGCTTCACATAGCACCTCAACCCATTCAAGGGGAATCAAGAGGAGTTAGTTCAGAGCCCTTCACGGGGAATTCGGCTACACTTGTTGTGTTGTATTAAGTTTGTGCAAGATTTGCATTAGCTCCCGCATTTAGCACATTTTGTTCGCTAGATTAGCACTTACACCTATTCACCCCCCCTCTAGGTGTTTTTCAATTGGTATCAGAGCTAGTGCTCCTGATACTTAGGCTTAACATCCTAGGAGTGAGATCCATTTATTGCTAATCTTGTTTGCATTTGCTTGTTTGCACACATATAGTTTACCATGGCCTTCATGACCCCACCTATGTTTGACCCTTCCAACATTCATGTTTGGAAGATTAGGATGACCATTTATTTACTAACCCTAGGTCATAAAGTTTACCTTGCCATTACCAAGGAATCCTTCTTAGTGATAACAATCATATAGGGGCCATGCACAAGCCCTTGAGGCCATTAGAAGCACGCTTTCAAAAGATTATCTTATGCTTGTTTCTAATCTTGATTCCGCTTTTGTAGTGTGGAACAAGTTGACGACAACCACCACCTCCAAGCTTCAAGAACAAATTCAACCGGAGGAGTCTAGTGGAGATGAATCCGAGCCGCAACAATGCTATACGGTCCAAGGAAATGACTCCCTTGAGGTACACTCGGAAACCCACTTAGATGATAATGAGTATGCTAGTTCTTCATGTGATGATTATGATGCTCATGCCTTAAATGAAGAACTATCGATTGTTTGTGAAAAATTGATTGAAAAATATAAGATTTTGAAAAAGAAAAGTCTAGGCTTTGAAAAAGATAATAAAGATTTGTTTTCTAGACTTAATATGGTTTTGCAAGAGAAGATGGAGATTTCTAATGAAAGGGATTCATTGAGATCTCAATTAGACCTTGCACTAAAAGAAAATGAATTTTTAAAATCTAAAAATGATTGCCATGCTATTTTGAAGAAGAATAAAAACTTGTCTTCTAAAGTAGATTTTGTTTTAAAAGAGAATGTTGCTTTGAAAAATAAAATAATTTCTATTTCAAATGATTTGAATGTGTGTTTAAAGAAAAATGTTGTTTTACAAAATAAGATTGATGCACATGTTTGCCATGCTAGGGTAGTATCACACACTTCACCTATTGCATGCCACACTTCTTCTTTGATTAACAATGATATTTCCATGATTAAGAAGAGTGTTGATTGTTTGGGCTCCACTTTGAGCCAATGTGTAGTAGGCCATACACGCTTGGAATCTTTGTTTCGAAAGAAACAAGTTCCTTCTATTCATGCACACCCTACACGGCAAACACATGCTCCTCATGGACACACTTCTCACATGTATGCTCATGTGTACACTTGTACACATTGTGGATGTAAGGGCCACCTTGCTAAATTTTGCTTTGATAGATTACATACTTCAAATTTAGCAAAGAAGTTTGTTTGGGTTAGATAAGGAACTAACCCCCATGGACCCAAAAGAGTATGGGTACCAAAGACCACCCCTCCTATTATTTTTGATGTAGGTGTGGGCTCTCACATGACGTGAGAGTGATGACACCTTGGAGTGGATGCGTTCCGTGCTTAAAGAGAATCAATTGGATGCATCACTTTCAAGGGAAGATTTGGTGGAGAGGACCACCACGTTTTGGAGACAAGGAGAGTTGCTTCTTCGGTTTTGGTAACAATCCTTTACTCCCGTTTTATTTATATGCTTTCCATGTTTATCATATATAGCATGTTTTATTGTTTGTAGATTATTATGATAATGCCATGTTTATTAAATCCTTGACGTACATGTTTAATATGGACCATTATTTTAGTGTTCTCACCATTGTTTAGCTATCATGTTTATCTTAGGTTTAATAACATGTGTATTTGCATAATAATCATGTTTTTGTTTATCATGATGAATTTTGTTTTGTTTTATACTTTACGCCTTGATTACATGTTTAGATGTTAATTTTCACTAAAACTAGGTTTATACTTGTGCATATAGTGGGCCACAAATAAATCTATATATGTTTGAGTTGAATGCTTATTTGAACCCATTAAATGTGCTAGTATAGTCTAGTTTTGATGATTCATACATTTTAAACTTGTATTCCTATTTTTAGATTTGTTTTATGAGTTTTCACTTCATGTATATGTTTGTATTGCCAAAATTAAGATATACATGTATACCCCTTGAGTCATTTGCCTTTCATGCAAATCTATATATGGACTCAATTGTGTTTAGGGATATGTATGTATACTTTTTGTGTTGACAATTCATACATATACCTTGAAATGAAATTTGTTTTAATGAAAATTTAGTTTTTCATGTTTCCATGTGTTTTTAGTTTAACTTCATGTATATGTCTATCTTGTCCAAACTATTAGATATACATGTTTATCCTTTTGAGCCACGTGCCTTCATGCATATATCTTTGTGGACTCTTTGTGTTTGGATATATATGTATACTTTAGTTTGTATTAGACATACATATGCCTTGAAGATTAAATAATTTAGATGATTTTTATGTTTTCATGTTTTCTTGTTTCAAGGAATTTTGAGCTTAATTGGAAATTTCATAATGCCATGTCACACATTACTTGTACACTCACCATTTTTAAAATATTTCTCATGAGTATGTTTTCATGAGTTTGTATGAACTTTATTGAATATTGAGTGTTTTAAGTGCTATGTGATTTTATGTGTTTTATGAAAATTATTTTTAGTTTATTCCTTACTTGAAGGATTTCGTACTAGTTTAAAAGTTTTTCCATTTAACTAGTTACGGTATTCTTCATATGGTAGAGTAACTTATTTTCAAATCTATTTTTGAAAACCCCTACCTTCTACGGGAGGTTGGATGGGAGTCCATGCCTTGTATGTTTATATTGAAAATCATTTTAAACTTGTGCATGAGATGGGAGGATTAGTTATATGAGTTATACCATGTTTTTATTGTTATGTCAATTGTATCATTGAACTCTTTCAATTGGTATCATTTTGATTTTTTTTTGTATACTCATATGTTTATTGTGTATGTATATTTTCAATTGGTATCATCTATTGGTGATTGGTACTCATTCTATTTCATACACATATACTTGTTTTATTTGTGTTTAAGATATAAATTTTTCACACAAATTTTGTTTATGCTAGAGCTTGAGTTTCAACTTCATTTCAATTGATTTAGTTTTCAATTGGTATTTTATTACAAGCCTACGCATAATTTTTGTTGGTATTTCATAAAGGGGGAGAAAATTCGATTTTCATATTTCAATTGGTATTTAGTTTTTCACTCCCTTGCTTTATGATAGAAAATAGTCATTTCAATTGTTTATATGACTTAAAAAGAAAAATACTATCTTTTGATATCAAGATATTTTGTATTTTAAATTGGTATCTAAAATTTTTTGTTTAAAGTAAAATACAAAAGTTTTTGATTTATATTGACTATATGCAAGGAGAGCTTAACATCTCTTCTACATATAGATTCATGATGAGTGTGTCTTGTATTGAAGAGCTTAACGTCTCTTCTTTATGTGGTACACGTGTGTAGGGGGAGCTTCACATCTCCTCTTATGCATTACATAATGTGTGTTATGTGAATTAGGGCTTAACATCCCTCTTTCATGTAATGCATATGTGTAGGGAAGCTAACTTAGCGTCTTCCTCTTCATGAATGTATATAGCATATAACATTTATTGATCTTTATTTACTTTTCTATTGGTATCAAGATGCTTCATTGACATATGTTTCTATTGATATCATGTTGATTATAGTCACCCCTTATTGACTTTGTTTTTTGTTTTAGACAAAAAGGGGGAGAACATTGTTTTATTGTTTTGATTGACAAAAGGGGGAGAAAGATTTTTACTCCTCATTTATTGTTTTGATTGTTTACCCCTTTGTTGATGAGTGACAAAAAGGGGGAGAATAATTCATGTTTATATATGCATATTTATGTTTTTGCATATATTAAGTTTTATTGGTATCTAGAGCATCTAGTGTTTTGTTAATTGTTAATGTTTTATTAATTTAATTGGTATCTAGAGCTTCTAGAATATGTTTTATGCATGTTGATGCATACATGTTTATATGCATACTTGTGTTTAGTTTTCTCATGCTTAACAAATAAACAATAGATATGCATATATGTTTTGTTTTGCAAATAGGAGAAAAAGAATTTGAAGAATTTGATATGTTTTATCTCCATACATTTGCATACATATTTATGACCTTCATTGTCATATATTTTTTATTTTTATGCATGAGTTAAGGGGGAGCTTCTTTGAAGCTTAACTTTAATCCATGCATATATAACTCCATGAGTTTTGTCATCATCAAAAAGGGGAGATTGTTGGCCCAAAGGCCTTCCACCCTAGTTTTGATGATGATTAACTCATATAGTTATGTTTACTAATAATCTTGTGTTGTTTAAGTTTCAGATCTTTAACCAAGATATTAGTTGGTGATTAGCTTCAACAAGGAGTTTAGAAGCATTTCATAGTGATTCCAGGGTCAATGCTTCAAGATCATACTTTGCCTAGCCTATGGATGGAGTTTTGGAGCAAGTCAACTTGAAGATGAAGATCATCAAGAAGACTTAGGTATCCATAGTTTAGATAGTGTTTTTAGATCCATTTGTAAAGTTTAGTATAGTTGATATGCTCAAGTGCACAACACACAAAAGATTTATGTTTTGAATTTGGTTTTCATGAATAGTTTGATCAAAACAAGTTTAAATAGTTTTTATGTATATTAGATATGTTCTAGATATACATACATGCTTTTAACTTCCTAGACAAACTTATTTTGACTATCCTATTCATGTTTTGGAAAAATCAAGTTTGATAAAAATACAAGTTTTGTTTTTAATAAAATTTGCAAGACTCAAAAATGAATTGATATGATTGATATATGTCTTGAAATTTTTATCACAAGTTTGTGTTTCAATACAAAATGTTAAAACAAGTTTTGTGGATTTTTAGAAGACTTAAAAGACTTTTCAAAATATTTTTAAACTGTTTTTCTGACCTAGAATTCTGTTCCAGGCTTTAACCAGTCGACTAAGTCAACTGACCAAGTCGACTAGGCTGAAGTCGGTCGACCGGGACGGTCGACCGACGTGCACAAATCTGTGCACGTTTGGAGACACTGGGACGGTCGACCCGGACGGTCGACCGGTCTGAGAGCAGTGCTCTCTATTTGTTTGGGTCGACCGGGCCAGTCGACCGTGGTTCCCCAACGGTCACATTTCTGACCGTTGGCGGTCGACCGGGCCGGTCGACCGTCAGCCTGTCAGGCTGCCAGCTCAGCCTAACGGCTAGTTTCTGGTTTGGCCTATATAAACCCCATCTCTTTGGGTTTTTGGCTAAGATTTTCAAGGAGAAAAATTTCTGGTTTCTAAAGTGTTTAAAACAAGTTTTCAAAAAGAGTTTTTGGGCTTTAAACTTCTCATCTTTATTGTTTTGGGTTTTTAGAAAATCAAAGAAAACTAGGATTTTGGGAGATTGTATTGATTTTCATTTTCTATCATTTACAAGAGATTTTCCTAGTAGTTTTTCTTTGTTGCTTGTTTTCAAAAACACCTTGTTTCCACACTTGAGCTATCATACTATCCTAATCTATTAGGATCTTGTTTTTGTGGAAAAAGAAAAAGGAAAGAGGTTTGTGGTTGAAAGAGACCACCTATTGTAAACCCTTGATTTCTTGGTTGCTCCCTCTTTGGTAGAGGTTGAGGTTGTGAAATTGGGTTGTTAGTTTGCTCCCTCTAGTGAGAGGTGGAGTTGTTTGTAAACCCTCTTCGGTAGAGGTGTTGGTTGTTGTTGGTGTTTGGCTACGGGCCTACCCCTCAGTTGTGAGGTGGTTGTTTGAGAGAGGAGTTCGGTACTCCCGTGTTGTAAAAATTCTTCTCGGTGAAGGTTCCCTCGGTGGGTATCCTCGGTGGACGTTATAGTGGATTGGAAATCCTACACGTGGTGTAGGCGGGGAGTAGAGCAAGGTGCTCGAACCTCGAAACATATCTTGGCCTTTGCGTTTGATCCACTTGTCTCTCAACTCTCTCTCTATTTACATTTGTGCAAAGCATCATTCTTATTGCCATATCATTCATATCATACTTGCTTGCATTTGTGTTGTGCCTTGCATTGATTCATATTGATATATCATCTTATATGCTTGGTTGCTTATGTGTGCCTCGCTTGTACTTAATCAACAAGAGCTTCACATAGTACCTCAACCCATTCAAGGGGAATCAAGAGGAGTTAGTCCAGAGCCCTTCACGGGGAATTCGGCTACACTTGTTGTGTTGTATTAAGTTTGTGCAAGATTTGCATTAGCTTCCGCATTTAGCACATTTTGTTCACTAGATTAGCACTTACACCTATTCACCCCCCCTCTAGGTGTTTTTCACAGCCGCCTCCACACAACCACTCAGCCGCCTTCCTTCATCCTTGCCGTGTACACCTCCCATGGCTGCACCCCTCTCCTCCTGCCGCCTCCTCCAGCCCCGAGCCCCCCGTGTAAGATCACGAGAACATCCCTTAAGCCGGAGCTCCATCTCCCTCTCCATTGGCTCCATCCTGAGCAACCAACAGCGGCAATCCAGGCCGCCACCCATCTCCCCGGCAGCACCACATGTCGCACCATCCACATCTCCACGACGAGCTTCCCCTCTTGTCGGGCTCCCTCCCGTGCAGCCGCACTCTTCCCAACTCCAACACCCAAGAACAGCCCCTAGCCGTGCTCTCTGCCAACTCCAGGACGAGCACCTCCTCGACGCCACCGTATTGTTTTCCATTGATTTTGCAAAAAGGGGAAAACTTACAAAAAAGTGTCGAGGAGCGAAATTACAATTAATTCTTTTTAAAAAAAGAAAATTACAGGTAGATCTCCTCTGAGATTTCTGGGAAAGTGTGTCGGTAGGAATCTGATCAGCGCGCGATCACTTTATCCCTTTGACGATCGATCAAACAATCAGACTGCTGCCTGATGGGATTCCCTTCTCGCCTTCTGCAGGGGGAGTTATATGCACACAACTTGTCATTATCAAAAAGGAGAAGAATGTTGGAACTTAGATTTTGATGATAACATTTGTGATGCAAATGCATTGGAGCTCTATCTCAAAAGCTTAATGTAATATCCCTAGTTAGTAATACTGTATTTTTATTTTTCTAAAGTATTTATTTTAATTTACTGATTATTTTTTAATCAACTTAATTTATTTTTTCTTCTTTCTTCTTGTGATTATTATTATTATTAAATATGCAAATTATTTTTGAGATAGTAAATAATGATTTGGCTTTATATATAATTACCAATATTTCTTATCAATATTTTTTAATTACTTATCACTATTATTTCTATTATTATTCTTATTATTAATTGCTATTATTATTTCATTATGATTATTATTATTTCTTATTAATATTAGTAGAGATATTATTATTAATATTATTGATATTATTTTAGTTATTACTATGTTTATTGTTAATTATTATTATAAGTGTTTATTATATAATAGTTAATTTCGTTGTTGTTATTATTTACCATTATTAATATTAGTTAATATGAATATTATTATTATTGATTTTTGTAATGTTAATTATTATTATTATTTTGTAGTAATTATTATTTAGTGTTATAATTAGCATTATTGATATATATACATATGTATTATTAATATGGTTCTTATTATTATTTTCTCCTTCTTATTCCTAAACCCTTTGTTCCTAGCCCATAACCCATTAGCCTAGACCCAATATCCAATATACCTATACCCGTTACAAACCCTAACCCTAATCTAATTAATCTTCTTCCTTTTCAAACACAGCCGCCTCCACACAACCACTCAGCCGCCCTCCTTCATCCTTGCCGTGTACACCTCCCATGGCTGCACCCCTCTCCTCCTGCCGCCTCCTCCAGCCCCGAGCCCCCTGTGCAAGATCACGAGAACATCCCTTAAGCCGGAGCCCCATCTCCCTCTCCATTGGCTCCATCCTGAGCAACCAACAGCGGCAGTCCAGGCCGCCTCCCATCTCCCCCGGCAGCACCACATGCCGCACCATCCACATCTCCACGACGAGCTTCCCCTCTTGTCGGGCTCCCTCCCGTGCAGCCGCACTCTTCCCAACTCCAACACCCAAGCACAGCCCCTAGCCGTGCTCTCTGCCAACTCCAGGACGAGCACCTCCTCGACGCACCGTATTGTTTTCCATTGATTTTGCAAAAAGGGAAAACCTTACAAAAAAGTGTCGAGGAGCGAAATTACAATTAATTCTTTTTAAAAAAAGAAAATTACAGGTAGATCTCCTCTGAGATTTCTGGGAAAGTGTACCGGTAGGAATCTGATCAGCGCGCGATCACTTTATCCCTTTGACGATCGATCAGACAATCAGACTGCTGCCTGATGGGATTCCCTTCTCGCCTGGTTCGGGGAATTGGAGAACAGAAAGTCGGTAGAGCTCTCTTATTACTTCTCGAGCTGCCTCCGCTTGAGAATTCTTCTCGCCTGGTTCCGAAAATTTCTTGGGAGGGAGGAAGATCTTAGGGTATTAGCACCCTGATTAGAGAAGTAATTCTCTGAATTCTTGAAAGTAAGGGAGTAGATCCCTGTCCTTAGCCATCTCTCCTCTCTTTTTTTGAGCCTCTCTCCCTTTTTTCTCTCACCCCTGGTAGGCTATTTATAAGGAGGAGTAGGGGTATAATCGCCCTGAAAATCTAGAAACAGATTGAGTCAATCTGTTTTACATCTGGAAAGTAGCCTCACCGCGAGGCTAGAGACAGCTTTTGCGAAGTTAGGAATAACAAGTAGTGCTGGTCTCTTGATCCGCTCTGCTAAATGAGGGATGCGCCCTTGATTCTTTCCAAATAACTGAAAGATTTCTTCTGATCTTCTCACTTGATTGGGAGAGTCAAAAGATCATGGCAAACAACTGTCAAGTTTGATCTCAATTAGATTTGATCTCATTTAGAGATTTGATTGGTCAAAGGTGACAATAAAAGACCAGCAGCGGAGTCGTTGCGTTGAGCTTATGACGGAGCTAGGAGAAGCATCTGCGAAGTTAAAAGAAAACTCTCCAGCGGAGCTGGATAACTTTGTGACGAAGCTACCAATTACCCTTTTGCGCAGCTGCATGGGGCTTCGAGCGAAGCTAACTTTCTGCGGACTTAACTGAGCATTTCTGTGCGAAGTTGTAAGTTAGCTCGCAGCGAGGCTGTGAAGGAGCTTCCTGCGATGCTAAGCAACTTTGGCTTCTTATGCGAGACTTATCTCGTGGGCTCGTGCGAGACTATGTGTTGAGCTAACTTAGTGTCTCTGAACCTGCCTGAGCCTTCTCATGAGCTTTTCTTGGCTTACTGTCTGCTTCACTGGATCAGTAGAGTCCAAGTTGTTTGATATGTCCCTTTGAAATGGGTAAAGAACCGGTCGTCAGCTTGTCTACCGCTTGTCTTTTGTAGATGTCAACAAGTTAGACATTATTCAGGCCAGTTAGGAATCTTGTCTTTTTTAGAGTGTTAACAAGACCCCCTTCAAAGTTTTCGTGAGTCTACAATGGAATGGTTCAGACTCTGAAATACTTTGAACTGCTTTGATTGATGATATACGAAATGCGAACGTCGCCATAGTGGTTGAGTTCAGCTCCGCTTTCAATCCTGCTTTCGGATTGGAATAAGTTCGCCGAGGAATCGCGTAGATTCGTGATTCTGGGTAGCTTTGCGTCGGATAGCTTCACGTTAACTCGGTATTTGGAACGACGTTCCTTTCCCAAGGCTAATTGCTTTTCGGCTAGTTACGAGAGGGGTTGCTCCTTTTTTCGAGGTTAGAATAAACTCTCTTGCTTTTAACGAGGGAGATTGTTCCTTTCCTCGAGGCTAAACATATAAATACGTTAACTTTGCCCGCGCTTCTAGGCTTGAAGCAGCAGCGGCGTGGTGAGACCATGAGGCCTATAAATAGGATACTTGAAGTCCTCTTCAGAGAAACAGTCTGTTCATGACATCCCCTCGTTGCCTAGGAAAGGAGATTCAGATCTCTGCAATAGTGGGGGCGCCCACCCTGGTCACTAACTGGCCAAGAGCTGGTAAGTCTCGGTCATCTGATGACTTTCAGGGGGTTCAACTCCCTTAGCTTTACCAGCTATCTTAGGGATTAAATTCCCTGGATCTTTGCATTTGGCTGACTTTCAGAAAAGGGTTTCGACCCTATTTTCCAGCTTCTCGGTGAAGCTATTGTTTTCGCTTGATCAGGAAAAGACTTTTTCATACAGAGTTCATATCTTGATCTATTGAATCTACCTGTTAAATCTGCCACATAAGTAAGAATTGAGACTTAGTCTCTTCGAGGTTGAGCCAGTCTTGTCATATAGGTGGGGCTAAGACTGCGTCCCTCTGGACCAGTCTGGCTTAGCCACATAGGCGAGGTTAGGACTTGGTCCTTTTGAGGCTTCTTCAGCTTAACTGCCTTAGGTGGAGCTAAGACTTGGCTTATGCTGAGCTAGTCCATCATCACTGTGCAAGCGAGGCTATCCTCTGCTTTACTGAAGCACCACTGGATCGGATATGAATTGCTTCGCCCAAAGAATTTGACTTAGCATTTCATCTCTGCAGTTTCTCTTTAATTTAATGCTAATCTGTTTCCAGTTTGCATTGCAGTGAACTGTGCCCACCAGTCTTTTGTCTTAATGAAGAGACCAGAAACTTGCCTCTTGATCTTCAAGTTAAAACTTTGATCTTAAGCAGGAGGAACATACTGGAGCAGCTGATGCGTGTTCCAAGAAGAGGTTGGCAGTTGCTTATCCGAGAAGATCCACTTCGAGAAGGGGCTAGTAGTCGCTTATCCGAGATAATCCACTTCGGGATGGCAGACGTTACCTGTAAGGTCTCAGATCCTTCCTTTGCCAATTTAAGGAAGATTCAGCTTTCTGGTGGCAACCAACCCTTTGCCAATTTTGATCAAAGAAGATCCAGCTTCTTGATGGTAAAATCTGCCATTAAGCGAAGGATTACGGCCCTGTGCAGGAGGAAGGCCTTTCGTATCCAGTTGGTTTGGCTTATCACCTTGGAAGTAGATAGGACAACTTGTATGCCTTTGGAGCAATGATTTGGTTGTATGAAAGACCACCTTGATGTAGTGTCAATGTATCTTCCCTTTTGAATCAATAAAATGTTTATTTTCTACTTATCTGCTTTGTTTCCCTCCTTTTTGATCCGAGAACACCTAGAGTGGACTAGCTTTAGGTAAGTCTTTTCCTTAGGAGGAAATAGAAAACTCTTAGCCGAGCTAAGCTTCCAGCGAAGCTGAAGACAAATTTTCAACTAAGTCAGGAGCAAGTTTCTGGCGAAGCTAGCACGAAATTTCCGCGAAGCTAGAGATGAGCTCTTAGCGGAGTTAAGGCTCGTCTTTCAGCGAAGTTACTCAAGCGTTGCGCGAGATCAACACTGAACTCTTGGCGGAGTTACCCTTAGCGGGGCTGAAGTAACGCTTCTCGGGAAGGCGCTTTAGGCAGCGTTTCAAATTAATTTGAAAAGCCACATGCGCTCTTCTCGAGGAGGCAAAATTTAGGCAATCATCAGCCTATAAAAGTCCGATTGGGCTGATAGAGAAATAATTACTTCTCTTTGAATTTTCAGAAAACATAAATCTCTTCTTCTTCTTTCTTCTTCGTTTGATACTTTAAGAACTTTTCAGTTCTTCCATGGCCCCCAAAAGACGAGCAGGTAAAGAGGCAACGACCTTTGCGACGGAGGGGGCTCCTCCTCCTCCGGTCATCGAACGCCCTATTGCCGGTAGGGATCTTTCCCTCTTACTTAGAGATTTTTATCTCTTTTCGAAACCAATTTTTGGCTATTTCATGATGAATCTAGAACGATTCATTATGATCCAGTGATCTCAGGGAGTTCAACTCCCTTAATTTTCTTTGCCGAATTTTTAGGGGATTTAATTCCCCTTAATTTCTCAACTAGAAATTCAGGAGCCGAATGATTTCTTTTCCAAGCTTCTGTGCGAAGCTAACCCTTAAGCGATTCACATCCTGTCGAATAACAGGATGCGAAGCTAGCCTTTAGAGCGCAACTGGAAAAAGGACTTAAAGCCCTTAGAATAATTTTAGACGTTAATGCCCTTATGGCAAAGTTAGCCCTTGAGGGCTTCTTCGCATTCTGTTCGGCGACAGAATGCTAGGCGAAGCTTCCAGGGCGAACATAACACTTGGACATCTCCTGCATTTTGCCCTCGTGCAGAATGCGGAACTAAGCTGCAATTGTGAAACTGAGCTTCGGGGCGAAGCTAATGCTAGGCTAGCTTCGCTCAAAGAGCGGAGCGAAGCTATGCCTCAGCAAAAATTATATTCTTGCTTTAGCTTTCTTTAGCCAATGAACTAATATGATTTCTTCTTGCTTTTGTAGTGCACTATACTCCGGGTCCTCTGAGCAGTCTCTTTGGAACAGTCAGGGGGCTGGATGGTAATGTTAGCTTGCAGTTCCAAGGGCAGGCTTCATAGCGAAGTACTCCCGGTCGGGATGCACTTATCTATGCCAGAGATCAGCGTACCATGAGGAGCATCTTAACCACTACTCCCCTTGAAGATTCTGACCGAAAAGTCTATCGGAAGCCCAGCTTCATGTTCGGGGATGCAGTGCCAGATACCGATCATCAACTGCTAGCCAGAGAGGGGCAGTGGATTTTCAATTTGGATGGCGAGAAGTATTATCTCCCATCTAGCAAGCGTCATTTTCCACTGTCTTTCTTCTAGTGCGTGACGAAGGCTCGGAAGATTCAGTGGTAAGTGACTCGGACTACTGACTCCGTTCACGTGGGAAAATTGATAGTTCCGTCTCCCGGTTACACAAGGGCGGGTCCTCCTCATTGTATATTGGGTCTCCACCCTGGAAACGTTCTCCCGGACATTCCAGTGGGGGAAAATCCCGCGGTTGCTTAGACTTTTGGGAATCAGTTCTTCAAAGCTCGTGGTAATTATCCAGCCACTGATTTCAGGACCCTGGGTGGATTCACCTTCCCAAGGCATGGTAGAGGGACTTAACCTTATACGTTTTGGCCCATTTTGAAGAAGACCTGGAGAGATTAGGACTCTACGAGGCCGTCAGGGCGACCTGTTACGGCATCCAGATGAGCGTAGTGAACTTCTACGCCATTTTAGAGTTATACTGTTCAGATACAGGGACTTTCTTCACCCCTGTAGGCAAATTGGGTATGACTTTGCACGAGATGTGGGAAGTCTCTGATCTGCCCTTGGGAGCTCTCCCATATGAAGAATATTTCCCGTGTAAGGCGGAATTGGCACTTCTAGAGAAGCAGGAGCCCGCCTTATTCAAGACTTACTAGGAGTTGATGTGCCACCTTTATATTTGCTCAAGTATGCATGGGAACCATAAGGGGGCTTCATGCAGCTCGAAGAGCTGGGGGAATTATTTGTTCTCCAACCTGAAAGATGCTCATGAGGTAGCTCACTGCGGGATTGCAGATGAGGACATTTTTCGAAGGATGCAAGAACACTCTCAAGGGGATATGATTTTGGAAGAGGATGATGGACCTTACAAAAAAGGTGATATTCTCCGGAGTTTCCATCATCAGGCTCGTCGACCGCTGTCTCGGAAGGCACTTTTGGCCAGTTTTTTTGTCGGTCTGGCTGAAGAGATGTGTGGCATACTCTTCAGGTAACACACGAAGGTACAAATAAAGTTAAAGAGTCTAAAATATCTGTTCTTGTCCACAGGTTTGAATTATTCAAAATTGAGGAGAATGAAACCATATCAGAAATAGTTACAAGATTCACCGACATTACCAATTCCTTAGCATCCCTTGGAAAGGACTACACCCAAGTCGAAAAAGTTCGCAAGATCCTTCGTGCACTCACACCAGAATGGGAGAAGAAGACAACCACTATTGAAGAAGCGAATGATCTCTCAACTTTGTCGTTAGAAAACCTAATTGGTAATCTAATGGCATATGAAGTGCAACTAGAAGAAAGAAAGAAGGAGGAACGACAACACCACTCAAAGAAGAAAGAAATTGCCTTCCATGCATCCTCCGACACGGACGATTCCGATGACGTGAAGAGGAGATGGCAATGCTCTCAAGGAAATTCAGGAGATTTCTTAAGCAAGGTAAATTTAAATGCTTTAATTGTAATAAAACAGGTCATTTGAAGAAGGATTGCCCTTTGCTCAGAAATAAAGGCAAATACAAAAGCAAAAAAGTTCAGAAAGGTGAAAGACTACGAAGCCTCATGGGAAAACAGTGATTGCTTGTCCTCTGACGAAGAAGAAACCACAGAACGTGTCAACCTCTGTTACATGGCCCTAGAAGATGATGAGGTATCGTTTACTGAACTTTCTGATGCATTTCATGAATTATTTAATGATCTGAAAAATGAAAAACTGAAAATAAAGTTTTATCAAAAGAAAATGAAAAACTTTTAAAGGAAAATTCATGTTATGCTGTACAAGTTTCTTGTATAAACTCTCAAAAAGATGAATTTGAAAAAGTAATATCATCTTTGAAAAATGATAATGAGAAGTTTATCAAAGAAAATAATTTTCTTAAAAAGGAAACTATATCTTTGAATGAAAGGATTTCTATATTGGAAAAAGACATGTTAGTTTTCAAAAAGAAATATGAAGATATTTTGAAAAATGTGACTAAGTTCAATCAAGGAAAAGAAAAATTGAATGATTTGTTATCTTTTCAAAAGTTGTCACATAATAATTATGGTATTGGATATATTGAAAAATCTTCATATGTTAATAATCCATATGATTCTTTTGTGAAAAGAAATCTAATACTGTTTCAAAAAGAATGAAAAATAAGTTTATATGGATTCCTAAGAATTTAAGCATTAATGATAAAAATACCTATATTGCATCATACATTCATGATATATGTAATTCATGCAATTATGTGTATACTAACAGGTGGAAACCAAATTCTAAATGGATTTGGACTCCTAAAGGTTAATATGTTCTTTTATAATTGGTTCCATCTAACGTTTATCTTGCAGGTATCATATAAGAAAGTTGATGAGAACATATATATATATATATATATATATATATATATATATATATATATATATATTATATTATATATATATATATATATATATATTATAGGGAGCTGATCCCTTAAGAACAGTTCTCACGGATTTCTGTGAGAACTTTCACGTGGGTCGTCGGATCTGATAGATCAAACCAATAAAAATAGATCTCTATCAGATCCGACAGCCCACGTGAAAGTTCTCACATGAATTCGTGAGAACCGTTCTTAGGGGATCAACTCACTATATATATATATATATATATATATATATATATATATATATATTATATATATATATATATATATATTATATATATTCTATGATATATTTGTTGCAGGGGGAGGAAAATATAAACTATTTTCTGCAGGGGGAGCACTTGTGCACACAACGTGTCACATCGAAAAGGGGGAGAATGTTGGAACTTGTTTTGATGAAGACTTTGTGAAGCATTTCATTTGGCTCTAACACAAGACTAATCAAGAGTTCGTCATGATCAAGACTTCCCAAAGAGAGTTGATATGATGTGTTTTGTAATTGTATAATAGCATGTCAAAAGCCTTGATGCACACACACATATCTTAGACTTATAGTCGACTTATATCCCTTTAAAGTCGACTAACCCTTAGTGTAGTCGACTTGACCAAATCCTAGTCGACTAATCCTGTGTCTCAATTTGATACCCAACTCTCTGTTTGTCTGTTAGTCGACTTGACAGAAGACCTAGTCGACTAATAGTCTCTTGTAGTCGACTAACCTATTCCCCTAGTCAACTAATCCCTGACCTAGTCGACTTATAAAGAAGTTGCAGTCGACTTGGTTCAGTTATCCAGAAATCTGTCACTTGAGCTTATCTTGACCTAGTCGACTTATAGTCAATACTAGTCGACTAACCTTTGGAAATTTGCCTAGACTAGTCGACTAACTCAAAAGGCAAGTTGACTATAGGTAGTTTCTGACTGTTGGACAGTTTCTGTATTCTGGTATTTTTTGCAACGTCCTTCAACGTTTGAACATTCAAAAGGCACCTATTAACTACCCTAACTACTCCTAGAGTGCAGCTATAAATAGGGCTGTTAATCTAAGGCAAAATATCAATCCTAATCTTCAGTTTTCTAATCAAAAATTCTGCCAATCCTGAAAACTGTTCCAACTTCAGTTTTTCACCAAATTCCAACTCTATAGTGAAGTTCTCTGAAGTTTTCTCCTATACTAGACCTTGTCCACGTTCATACACAGTACCAAGGCTTATAGGAAGTGTTGTAATCCTCAAAGATATCATTGTACAAGAGGGTCTTCTTGGTGTAGAAGCAAGTTGTACAAGGTGGTGATTGTTCTCTTGGTTGTAGAGAAAGTGTACACATTTGGCAAAGGGGATTTGTCAAGTGGTGTGCATGATTGTGATTTTGGGTGTACAAAATCAAGGATAAAGAAAAATCTCAAGCGGTGGCTTGGGGACTGGATGTAGGTCACGAGGACCGAACCAGGATAAATCTCTCGTGTTTACGTTTGTCTAAACTTTTCTGAGATTTGATTTCCTTTATTGCAAGTTTATTTATTTGATTAACTTTAATCCTTCTTTGTTTAGTATTTGTGTTGACTTCGTATTTTAGATCCAAAGTGCCAACAAAGAAAGTCCAACATTTGGCAACATCTCGGGACCAACAATTGGTATCAGAGCCTTCGTCTTGAACCGGCATACAAGCCCGGCATACCTAGTCAACAACAACAAGCAAGGATGGCAACGGAGTTCCCTTCGTCACAATTCAAAGGACATTCTACACAACGTCCACCACTATTTGACGGATCCAACTACAACTATTGGAAGTGTAGAATGAAAATCTACTTGCAATCACTCAACTACGAACTTTGGAACATCGTTGAAGCATCGTACACCAAGCCAACAACCAACTACAGCGCTTGGAGTGATGATCAAAAGAAGAATGCGAACCTTGACGCCAAAGCAATGAATGCCTTGTTCTGTGCCCTAACCAAAGAAGAGTTCAACCGTGTGTCAACAGCCACTTCTGCACATCAAATATGGCATACTCTTCAGGTAACACACGAAGGTACAAATAAAGTTAAAGAGTCTAAAATATCTGTTCTTGTTCACAGGTTTGAATTATTCAAAATGGAGGAGAATGAAACCATATTAGAAATGGTTACAAGATTCACCTACATTACCAATTCCTTAGCATCCCTTGGAAAGGACTACACCCAAGTCGAAAAAGTTCGCAAGATCCTTCGTGCACTCACACCAGAATGGGAGAAGAAGACAACCACTATTAAAGAAGCGAATGATCTCTCAACTTTGTCGTTAGAAAACCTAATTGGTAATCTAATGGCATATGAAGTGCAACTAGAAGAAAGAAAGAAGGAGGAACGACAACACCGCTCTCACGTTTTGTGCACGTCGGTCGACCGGTCCGGTCGACCGGCCCGGTCGACCGCCAGAGCCTGGCAGAAGGCATTCTGGGACAGAAAAACTTGGTTTAAAATATCTTTAAAATCTCATAAAACTTCTAAAATTTCACAAAATAGTTTTATCATAATACATTGAAATATAAACTTGTGTGAAAAATTACAACACAAATTTCAAACTTTTTGAACCATTTTTGTGACTTATAAATTTTGCCAAAAAACAACCCGTATTTTCCAAACTTGGATTTTTCAAATGAAAATTCGTTTTGTCCAAAACTCATCCAAATAAAAAAACATGATACTCAAACACTTTTAGGCATGTTGCATATGGACATAAGTCCAATATACATGAAACATATATATATCCATGTTTTTGACTTTAATTCCAAAAATATGTTTTGTTAAAAATATCAAAACACCAAAACTCATGAATAGGCATATCAAATAAGTTTGTCTAAGATATGAAGCATGCATGTATATAGAACTTATCTAATATACATTAAACCATGTAAACTTGTATTGATATCTATCTATTCATGGAAATCAATATCGGTTAAACCAAAAAACCGAAAACCAATATCCAAAACATAAAACGTGTGTGTGTTGTGAACTTGAGCATATCACACTATTCTAATCTTTACAAATGGATCTAAAACAAAAACTATAAACTAGGTACCGATATCTTCTTGACGAACTCCGTCTTCAAGTCGACTCGATCCAACACGTGATCCACCGAGCTTGACTCCAACGAGTGCTATATATGATCTTTGACGCTCGGGCTCTTGAATCACCATGTGAAAGCTTCCAAACCATCTTTGTTGAAGCTAATCACCTACTAATATCTTGGTTAAAGATCTGAAACTAAACATCACAAGATTATTAGTAAATATAACTACATAAGTTAATCATCATCAAAAC